>JASAND010004930.1:0-70847 GCA_030248195.1 Trissonchulus latispiculum
CTCTCAAAGAGATCAATGACAAGATCCAAAAACTGGCCATGGACCAAGAGCGTCAAAATGGTTATGTCCTTTTGGCCGATGGAAAGACCGCACAGACATCATCAACTGCATCCAGAGAGAAGTGAACCAAATCTTTGGTCAAACCCCTCGAGGAGGACGTCCGGCAGTCGAGTTATTTGTCACTACTGCAAAATTCCAGGCCACTTGATCACGAATTGTCGAAGACGCGAAAGAGAAGCTATAACTTATAGCAGTAGGGACAACAACTGGCGTCAGGCTCAAGATAATCACGCCAGCTGGTATGCTAACACAAACGGATCCGTTACTTCTGGAACTTACCAGAATCAACCAATTAATAGAGCATACGGGATCACCACTAAAAATGCTTCACCTGCGGAAGAAGCTGCTAATACTGCTATGACAGAACTACAGGAAACCATCAAGGTGCTGACGGAACAGAATCATGAACTGCTGCAGAACCAGTACTCGAATTTCGTAGGAGCTGTGTCAGCAACCTCTACCGCCAATTCTGGTAAAAATCACAGCGATAAAGAAAACTTTCTGCCACCTGCCAAATCATACAAGTCTGAAGCCTCCGCTACCGAGACCAATCCCAAGCTTACTGGATGTCCTCAGAAACAGAGAAAGAAAAAGTCTAAGCACGCCGGAGCTGAAAGGAGGATAAAGATTAACTCCATAACAGAACCGATTTCAGAAAATCAGCCGAAGACAAATTGTCCCAAAAATATCACTGATGGGTATGTCATGAAGTTGCTACTAATTTTCACAGCCATATGCCTGGCCACACCGGTAACGCCAATAGGGCAACCTAGCAAAACGACCAGCAGTGGACAGATGGTACGTCTAGCCGAGAAAGGAATTCCACTGCCTCAGCTAACAAGCTGCTGTTGTCCAAGATCTATTCTACCTGGTATGGAAATAGTGGAAGCAATCTTATGCAAACATAAATACATGAGGAACAGTTATGCGTGGAGCTACGCTACACCGAATGAATACTACGATAACAGAACTAATCATTATGAACTGCGAGAAAGAGTCTTTCTAATTCTGGCAATGAACCTTTGTGATAGATGCAACTTTCCGAAGCCGCAACTATTACCAACAGAAGTGTGGGGAGACCGGCGTAGTATAGTCACGAATCTTGCCAAGAAATCAGCTCAACGTGGCAGCAATATCAAGAATAGTCCTACTGTCGATGGAAACTCTACACTATCAAATCGCTGTAACATGACGAACGCTCTAACAATGCTTCTCCTACCACTACTGACACTACAGACATTACCTGCACATAGCTTGAGGCGCAAACCTGCTCACAATTTCAAAGTCTACAAAATTTCTCCCTTATGGCTAGTTCTACAGCGAATTCAATTTGTCTTGTGCTGCTGTTCTTGTCAGTCACTTTTTAATATTAAGAGATTAGCACAATGTCTACTTATCCATAGTCCCGGGTCAGCCACAAAGTGCCGGGGCATTACACCGAAAGGCGGACAACCCTCTTCTTTGACGAGGCCCTTTATTCTGGTTTCAGAACTATTCAGTAAAGAACGGTTCCTACTTCCAGGTCAACTGCTAGATACTGAGCAAGTGGACTGTTCGCAGATCAGTGTGACGAACCCGGCCAGGCCGGCGCCTCCCGAACTACCGTTTCATTGCTCAGCATCAAGCAGCGGGGGACTATCAAGATCCCCTCTTCCTCGCCAAAGCCCTCAATTCCGGGTTCAGGACGGTGTAGACAAAGGCCAACTCCGTAAATGAACTCTGTGCATACAAAAGTAGAGAACTGAATTTGCAATTAAAACTAGTTTTCGCCTCTCCTCCCACATTAATACATCAATACAAACAAATAGATAATAATTTAAGATAATATAGAGCAAGTAGTTAATATAATAAATTAATTAATCATCGGCACCGGTTATCCTCACTACGTGTTTCTTGCACGCAAGAACGTTTCTAATTACGTATCCTATTTCCTGTTCACTACGTATCCTTAACGACCGTCAACTTCAACTCAAACCTACAGCCACAACCAACGGCCAATCATTCAATTCACCTCATTGGACCGAAGCCCCAACATCCTTCCACGACAAATAGTGGTTACTAAGTACAGAGAAATGTGGACATTTCTTTCTGTAAGGGGAAGTATTGTAAAGAGTCAAAAAGGTGTAAATTTCAAACATAACCAAACCATTACAAAATTCTACATTTAAAACACACAAAAACTAAAACATTCTAATTTAACAAACATTTTATTTCACTTTACATTAAAATTTAATTCACTTATTACGTAAATGTAAATACTGATGTAAATGCCACGTAATTGCTTCAATCTTAAATGTGCCCTACATATGTATATAGCTGTTAATAATGTGACTATTGTTATTATGTTATTGCAACCTATAAATTACGTACCTGCAATTGGTAATTTGACACAAAAAATCTACGTAACTGTGCCACCCAATTGCTGTCATGATTGTTCATTGCAGAATTCTAACATGTTTTATGTCAACATTATGTAACAATGATTACGTAATCTTTGTATAACAAGTGACGCACTTCTTTTCGTAGTCGACAAAACCCACATTCAATCTTTCTAAATTTCATCTCAAAATTTAACCCACTTCTAATTACCCCTTAAGGGATTTAGTCAACTATAAAAGGAAGTGTAATTTCGCACTATGAGAGTTGTCTGACGATTAAAGCTAAAGTCTTGCCGACTTCGTTTTCTCACTTGGGCTAAACCATGAATTTTAAGCTAATCTTGAATTTGGCTTATCCGAATTTCCAGACAACATCAATTTCGTCATGAGGTACATAGTAAGATTGTGTTAACGGCAGCGCCAGTAGTTGGAAAGTGTTAGGCTTTCATGTTTGGTAAAACGGAAAACAAAACACAACATCTACATGTTGTATGACATACAGCTTTGTAGTAGCACGCCTGCTCTTGTTGTTTTTACATATTTTACACTGTGACAAATTACATTTAGCTTACAATTTCATGAATATTTGACATATCGTTACGTGAATAATGTTTTATTTTTAGAAACTCAATGGCGTTTGTTGAAGTGTACTTCATGGATACTGTTTCAATAGTGTACACGGAAGTTTCCAGAATTACAGTAATTTTAAGTTACTAGCGCAAGCACAGTTTAGCAGGTTGAATGTACAAGTAACAAATAGAGGAAGTCTCATACGTTTCATTTTCTGGAATATTTTCAATTACTTTTCTTATACAAGTGTGAGTTCATGTATGCCATTACACATGTGCTATTTTTGGTGAAAAATAATCTCAGCTTCTTGTGATATCCAAGAGAGCAACGAAACGACTGAGCTTGTCACTGTTATGCTCTACTGAGAAAATAAAACTATAAACGAAAACATATTCAATCAGCGCAAGCGCAACAAAGTCAGAAAAAAAACATTTGGAACAGCGGGAACGGGAAAAGCGCAATTTACCGTATGCTCATGTAAATCTCAACTTTATTTTCTGTTTAATCTTGTTTACCTTGTAGGATCCTTAGGCTTAAAATATTTGAAACTGAGAAACTCGCAAAATTAACCAAAATTGGACTTTTCTGAATTGATCTTTTTTACGTATTAATAGTTTATCTGCTGTAGTTACTGATGCTCTACTTTTTAGTTCTTGGATGTTGTAACCGATCTGGGAGTGATTCTTGGAGTTAGCCTGGGAATGTCTGTAATCAGTATGGTAGAAATTGTGTTTATGATTCTAACTAACTATGGTGTTAGATGGCATGAGCCATCATAATTGATATTGTGTTCAATGTTATGTAGTCGAAAATTTGCAGTAACCTGACACTGCATGCATGTTCCATGCTATGTATTAAAATTAAATTGAATGTTCTCAAAACCAAGCTATAAGTAGCTTGACACTACTAAATGCAATTTTGGTATGTCTTATGTATCAAACAATATCTAGTTTATCAAACTAGGGCAACATTTCGGTGGGCAGGAAGACTGACCATTCATCTGTGTTATCTGAATAGAGGAGAAAACTGGGCATTAGTGTATCTCCGCACTGGCTTTAGGCCCGGTGGTGGATTAATATGGTTTAATACCCGGCTCAAAATTTCGTTATGGTTAAGACTTTATATGAACTGTTAATCGAGTTGTTGGAATTTTAAATCATGTTTGAGGGTGATATGGGATAAACGAAAAAATTTAACTAACCTGAAAAGCGCAGTAAAAATGGGGCCAAAAAATTTTTGTCTCCGATTTTGCCGACAAGGAGACTGTAGGGCTTATTTGACCTGCTGAATCCGAATATGAAATCCGTTTTCCGATATGACGCTTCCTTCGTTCAGTATGCGCTTACAACTGTCTTAGAGCTTTTTGGAGCGATCGCCATCCATACTTCGAGAAATCAATTTAGCATTGCTAAACGTTGAAGCGAGGTTTAGTGGCCTAGCTTTCTGCGCATCTTGGTACACTCACTGGCCTGTAATGCGCAAAGTTTCAGCCGATTCTGCCACAGTAATTTGGAGTAATTGGCTCAAGTCTTCGAAATGGCACCAAATAACAGTGACAATATCGATAATGTAATCCAGCACTGCGAGCGCAGAGATTAAAGAAATCACGTCATTTTTACAAATACTTGGAGTATTAATTGGAGCAAAGTTTGGTTCACTTGGTAAACCACAGCTCATTAGGCGTTAGTTAACCTCCAGAGTGGCAAAAGACAAGCTAGCTTTTCCAACATAGAACTTTTAGTGAAATTCGTAGCCCCCCCCCCCTTAACAAATAAGAAGATTGAATGCATTTAAGAACGTAATTTTTCTGTGGCATCATCTTGCTCTTGTATGTTGTTATCTGTATGTTAAACTTTGGAGTAATAATCTACTGTGTGATTGGCGTTATTGTCGCTTCGATGGCTTCCCACTTGGGATTAATTGGAAAGCTGGACAATTATGCATGATTCTGAATCTGAATCTTGGACGTTTTACGTAGATAGATTTCACTTATTTTTGCCAGCTAATAATGCAAATGGAAAAACTAAGCAAAAGCAGTTTTTCGGACTGCGGTTGGAACAGAATCGTATAACATTCTCAAAGATATTACGTCTCCAACACAACAACATAATTTGAATCTAAAGGCACTTAAAGAATACATGAAGGCTCACTACAAACCTAAACTGCTAAAGACAACAGAACGGTTTAGATTCACAGAAGAAAGCAACAGCCTGGAGAATCAATTAATGACTTTGTTGCTGCTTTATGGCAATAAGAGTTCATTGCGAATGTGGTAATTTCCATGAATACAAGAAGCCAAGTGCCTTCATTTTTGGGCCGAAAGGTTCTTCTATCCAGACAAAGCTGCCAGCAGAACCTAGTTTGACACTAGCTACTGCCCCGGAGATTGCAGTGGACCTGTCTGCTCAAAGTACCACATCCTTGCATTGCAAAGATAATTTTAAAGTGGCAATAAGCCCTAGCTTGCCACCGCTATGGTGAGAACAATCATAAGAGGCACAGCCACCGCTTAACAACTGTCGCAAAGTAGGTACTTAGCAACTATCTCTCTCGGTTAAAAAGCCACGACCTTTCGACACAACAACTATCTTCTGAATAAGGAACCGTGTCAAAATTATTTCGCATTATACGAAATAATTTATACGATTTGCTGACCATCGTATATACAAACTTTTCAACTCATTTATGCTATTTGTCCTGGAAATTATACAAAACTTATACGAATTTTTTATACCGTGGGTATAAGCTTATGCTCACAAATTTTAGCGTGCAGGTGTCTTGGGTTTTGCTTAATAAAACCATAAAAGATAGATGCAGCACTGTGTGAATGCACTGCAGAATTCATGGCTTTTGTGTACTGTGTGGGGACCACGATATAAATTTTACCTTTTCCCGGCCCATTGCACTCAATTAAGACAAGTTCAATTTTAGTTTCTTTCAACTTGCCTTGCAGAAAAGGTCAACATTAGGTCAAACAAAGGTACTTCAATTTTGGCCCCCACAGAATTCCAACCGTTACCGTAAGAGGTGCAAATGTTCACATTACCCACAAATGTTCTGTTACTAGTGCTATGCTAAATATTACAAGTTTTCCGGCTCTCGAAAGTTGCTTAATTCTTCAGCTGTAAACATCTCAAACATTGAAATTGGCAAAACATTGCAAGATGACCGTGCGCCGTTTTCGATTTAATAAAATTGGCAGCTTCTAGCCTACCTCAGCTTTTACCTCAGCTTTAATATGGGCAAACTGTCGCTAAGTAACGTTTGGAATTGTGTGGGGACCAAAATTGAAGTACATTTGTTTGACCTAAGATTGATCTTTTCTGTAAGGCAGTCCAAAGAAACTCAAATCTGAATTGTCTTAATTGAGCGCAGTGGGCCGTGAAAAGGTGAAATTTATATCGTGGTCCCCACACCGTACACAAAAGACGAATTCATTCAAAAGCTGGGCTTATTTATACTGTAACAGACCGTCATGAAATATATACAGCTAACAACAGCTTTTTATGATCTATGAAGGCAAAGGTTCAAGCTTTAACATTTTTCTTTCTTATTTTACAAAACAGTGTGATTAAAAAAAACTAAATCGTATATACGATTTTCAGACAATTTCATGGCCGAGAAAATACTATTTATCTCAATGGAATATACTAATTTCAATCGTATAAACGTTCTGTATACACGAAAATTTTCGTATCTATTTTTGACACAGTTCCTAAGAAAAAAGTGACACTGACAAAGACAAATGAAAAATTCTACTTCACCGATACTATATGTATAGTCGCTGAAGTCAGGTAAAGAGCTTCCCAAACCACAGTTGAAAGTTCCCTCAATGGTTGAAAAGTGACAATGAATCTTGACACTGGAGTTGCAGTATCAGTAATACTAGAAACAGTCTGGAAGTCATTTAGTCAAAGCAGGGCTTACCACTACAAATGTCCAACTCCAAAGCTACGGTAGTAAGCACATCCTAATTGTTGGACGCTGCCACGTAACAGTCTCCCTAAATGGGAACCACTACGTAGTTCTTCCATTACTGGTTTGTACATTGGATGGTCCAGCTTAGATCAGTAGGGACTGTATCCCAACTTCAGGAAAGAATTTTATGTTTGTGAATTCAAAAATATTAAGCAGCAAAACAAACTTTATTTGGTAAAATGAAAGGATGAAGTGTGGAGACGATACTTGACACAGCTCAGCCGCAACCGTGCATAAGCTACATGTATAAGCTCTGATTTCGCGTTCTTTAAGTGTGTGGAAACGTGACTAATTTAGCGTATACTATGTATTAAAGATGGTCATCATGAACTAAAGATGTATTTGCATTTGGTCTTCATAACTAATTCGCATATCTGTGAAAAGCTGTCCGCTGTTGAAGGCAATAGCGAATTTTTAGGCCCCGTCCTTATGCATAAAAGTAACCATTAGGAATTCATTGAGACGATCAACTAGCCCAGACTGACAGGAACCTAACCCGGAACCTAACTGCACGACTCTGATAAAAATCATGTTGTCAATTTTATTTGACCTTTGCTTTACAGGTAATGCTGTGCCTGATAGCATCACGAGTCTTGTAATCTTTATATATAATGAAGTTCGCCGCGTTTATTTTTCAATGGAAAATCTCACAAAGCGTTCCACTCGAGAACAGCACTTGTTACACACATTCCTGGCTTACAGCTCAGCTTCTGAATATAGTGTATACTTTTTCATTTCGCCAGACCAAGTTACGAGTAACAAGAACATATACGAATGTTTTTATTAGGCAACTTGACAATCAAACAAGTTCATAGTTGACATGCTTAAAAGAATAGACCCAGCTAGATAATAAGAGCCACTCATTCAACATAATTCGATTCCGCTTCTACATACGTTTGGCAAAGCACAAGTTTGGCAAAAGAGGGCTGTGGTACAAATTTGCTGAGATCCTTATAGGTACATGCTTTTTTCAAATTCATCTACTTTTACAGATAAAATTTGCCGCTCTTGGCATTGGACTGTGAAACTGGAAACAAGCACCAACCCTAGCAGTCTTCTGTAGATTTGAGTTGTCTGTGAGACAAATTTGTAAATTTAACCAACAAATGTTCAATCATTGGCTCTTGAACAAACTTTTCCTTGTGTTTAAACGTGTCATTAGCTGCATCTTTTGTCATGTGCGGAAACGACATTTCTATTTCCATAAAATATCCATTTTCACCAAATTTAATGGTCCTTATTCATTCTTTTAAATTTAATATTTGTTTAAATCCATCAAATGCTTCTTGATTTTTTATCTGTTAAACAGTGAAATGAAAGGTAGTATGGTGATAAGTTGAAGCATATTTTAAGAAAAGAATGTGTTATGCCATAGAATGAACTCTTGGATAAGATAATCTGTCATACACTCATGAATTTTTTAGCAAAAGTTGTAGGTTTTTAAAAGAACCTGCTATTCTGTTTTATCTTACATAAGATTGGGTATGGTATTTCTAAAGATAAGCATAAGGATCTCAGTCCCATGATTCTGGTTGGCGACATACGTAAGTGAATCTAACGATGCAAAACTTATTGTTAATATTATAACACATACCCCATCAAGTGTACATCGACATGGTGTATCTCGGATCGGACCAGAAGATATAGGCCCCTTTGTTCGATGTTCAAGTTTGTCGGTGGAAATCTGGCCATTTCTAAATATTCCGCTTCCGGACCCCACCCTTTCAGGCCTGGTCCCGGTTTGTTCATAAGCCTGGATACACCCCTATCTAAATTACTATTTCTCAAAAGTCCAGTTATAAGTTTAACTCGACACACAGATAAAACTAGCGGGCGTTTGTCGCTCTCAAAATTCTTCAATCAGTGTTGGAAGTGGGTCCCAGTTTCGTGACTCGCTTGCCTCTGATCAGCGATCCACGACACACCACCTACGACCAATTTCGGTTTCTTCAGCCGACTCCGCCTACAACTTTCCGTAACCAGTACCCTGCTCTCCGCTCATCAAGTACTCGATAGCATGTTGCGACAAAAATTTCAAACAAACAGTTGCTGAGCCTACAGACAAATGTACTTGTTTTTGGATCACACGTGATGTGATGCATACTTGAAGCCATAGGTTAACGCGGGGGGGTCTGGGGGGGTCCAAGCCCCCCCCCCAACCCAGACAAGGTACAAGCCCTATCGCCATCGGGGACAAAGGGTACGTAACGAAAAAATGGCCAAGGGGTAACCAAAAATAGCCGGAAAAAATTAGTTTTTACAGTAAAATTTTAAAAAATTTCTGGCTTCGCCGGAAGTTTTTAGCTAAAATGTTTTTTTTGGGAAAATCGGGCAAAATTTTGAAATTTTTTCCAAAAATTGAAGATTATTTGCAAATTGTGATAAAAAACTGCAACTTTTAGTAAAATTAGCGTTAATTTTTCGAAAAGTTTTACAAATTTATTCTTGAGGTACAAGCCCCCCTGAAAATTTTTGTTCAAGGTACAAACCCCCTCAAAATTTTTGGGGACATGCCCCCCCCCAGGACCCGAACCTATGTTAATGTATGCTTGTAGCTAGGTGATTTGCTGAAATATTTTTCGACTGAATATTCATGCTAAATTGAACATTATCTGAGCATAAAAGGGTCCATGAAGGTCACGCAGAAGTACAAACACAATCAGAGATTTTGGCAACATTGAAAATCTAATATTTGCAAGTCTTCTAGCAAAGTTGGGCCAAAATTATGATCAAACGTTGTATGAAGAAAGAGACTATTGACTCGGTCTTGCTTCACTCGCAAGTACCGATTGAAACGAAAGTTTACCACCGAATTCCGCCGCCCACTACCAAGTCAAACTTGATTGTAACTATAAAACTAATGCAACATGTAATGCAATGCTGCAATTTGGATGCAAAAAAGTAAATGTCGGATACTAATTTTAAAGTAAACTTCAATTAAATTTTCTTCACTTTTAACTAGTGTTGTTTCAGTAGCCCATTTTAGTTTCAGTTTCAGTTTCAGTCGGCAACCTAAACTACATTCAGTTTCAGTTTCAGTTTCAGTCGGATACCAAAAATAATTTCAGTTTCAGTTTCAGTTTCAGTCGTCATCCCAAAATAATTTCAGTTTTAGTTTCAGTTTCAGTCGCCATCCCAAATTAATTTCAGTTTCAGTTTCAGTTTCAGCCGGCGACGCAAAATAGTTTCAGTTTCAGTTTCAGTCGGCAAGGCAAAATAGTTTCAGTTTCAGTCCGACAGGGATGGAAACTGGGTCATGGGTCACTGGGTCATGGGTCGTTTGGGTCGCCTTTTTTGCTTGGGTCACTGGGTCTTGGGTCACGAATTTTGTGAACCGGTTGGGTCAGTGTGGGTCTGGGTCAAGCTTCCTGTGGGTCACTTTGGGTCTGGGTCAGCAATTTTTATTGGGTCATTTTGGGTCTGGGTCACAGGGTCTTACCAAATTTTAAATTCGAAGATCTGGCATAGTTTCCATTTCGCGGCTAAAAAATTTTCGCGCCTTCGGAGCGAATTTTAAATTAAATTTAGTATTGTTTCTCTGTAATCAATAGAGTTAGCTGCGACTTGTCCGGCCATTATGTTTGCGTCGGTTCGTGTAATAAAAGCCATGTACACTTCCATCGAAAATTTTAAATATTTTGCAATATCAACCAATCAGGTCTTCTAAGTAAAATAACTATTATTGAAAAATAATGAAAATGACAAGATTGAGAAGCTCCGAACCTACAACCTCCTTCAGAAGAACTTTTTGTTGGATTCTGACTAATTATTTACTGACTGCTATTTACCAATTGTTTAAAAATTTACATTGTGTTGGCCTGGCCCATACAATGTTGTCGAATATAGAAATAATCGGTAAATAATTTGATTGCAATAAAGATTAAAGGTTCGAGTGAGTGTGTAATATGTCTGATTCCCCTACTTATTCGTTAACCTAACTAAAGTAAACGACACGACCCTAATTTACACGGATTTACTTTCCACAAAAGATAACAGAAATTCAGCCAGTTCTAGACAAAAACAATATTCCAAATTCTGAGTACTTTTATAAAAACCGAGCTAAACAGATAAACGCATTTGGGCAAGCACAATATTAAATTTATAAAGGACCAAACAAAATAACAAACCGTACAGAAGTTCCAACCAAGTATATGGGTGTAACCCCAAAATCCCCCAACCGTAGCCTAAGCAGAGCCAGAAAGTCGCAATCACAGAAGTGGCGCCCAAACCGCCAATCGTCGCCAAGTTTGAATCTAGACTGACTAAAGTTGTAATCAAAATGGAGGCGAAGGTGAATTAGCTATGTACGGCGTTGGATCGTACACAGCAGAATAATTTAGATTGATTTTGCATAAAGTTAGCACTCACTTTTGAATATTTTAGGGTGAAATCAAGGAAATATTCTACAACGTCTCCCGGTGTCCGTGTCACAGTTTCAAAAACACTTCACAAAAGGATAATGCAAAGTCAGTTCAGGTCGAGTTATTTTATTGGGTCATTTGGGTCTGGGTCACGATAATTCTTGGGTCAGGTGGGTCTGGGTCACGAAAACGATTGGGTCATTTGGGTCTGGGTCACGGAATTTTCAAATTTCATGGGTCGCCTTGGGTCTGGGTCAAATTTGCTTTTGGGTCAAGTGGGTCATGGGTCAGAAATAATGACCCAGTTTCCATACCTGCAGTCCGAGTATTAAAATAGTTTCAGTTAAGGGAAGTCATAGCAAAAATATCAAAATTTCAGTTTCCAAATGTATTTGGTATTTAAAATTGTTGAAGCGCAGTCTTATTTTTTATCTCCAAGCTTCTATATCAGTTATAAATAAAACTTCGTCTCATAATATTTTACTTGCAATTCCTTGGTTATACAATCGTTTTCTTAGTAAAGACAAATATAAGATCCCCTGTGAAATAGTTGCTTGCTTTGCTGCATTGACTTTCTTTTTAATTAATTATCTAAAACAGCTTTGGTGATTTGCTTCAAAGCATAACATCCCTTCAAAATGTATATAATGGTTTTGAGGAAAATAATGGTTCATTGCTGGAACTGAACGCTTTGCCTCTAAAGCCGTAGATTGTAGAGGTGCCACAGCCACGTATACTTTAAAAACTATATACCTAAAGCAATTGTACTGTAACACAACTTCTTAGTTTTATCTGATAAACTGACAGTAAATGATCTAAAAGTAATATATACTGCTATCTAATATATAATATGATGGCTAAAATGCTAAAATTGGACGCATACATTCAACCTTTCGCAAGAAAAACTATTATGGAAAAATTTCCAATCGCCTTTTCAAGGAACTTAAGCATACGCAGAGACTGAAATGACGTTTCTTACGCAGAGACTGAAACTAGTTTCAGTCACAGTATGAACTGAAACCTGTTTCAGTTCCAGCGAGCAAGAAAAGCTTCAGGTTTTACGCTGGGACTGAAATGGTTTCAGATTATACTAGTTTCAGTTTCAGTTTCAGTTTCAGTCCTAGCATTGGGATAGTTTCAGTTTCAGTTCCAGTTTCAGTTCAGTTTCGAATATAGTTTCAGTTTCAGTTTCAGTTTCAGTCGGACAGCTTAAATCTTTTCAGTTTCAGTTTCAGTCCACTTTCCCAAATACTTTCAGTTTCAGTTTCAGTGACTGAAACATCACTACTTTTAACAGCGCATAGTGTGTTGGTGTTTGTGTTGCGGTTGCTTGATGGCACAATAATTGTTTCGTTAGTCCTGCTCGGCAGATACTGTTTTGAAAGACCATAGCGGTTATTTGCTGCCAATGATTTTGTGTGCTCTTTGTCCTGAAACTGGAGGACTGTGGAAAGCCATATAAATTGGATCATTTTCATGATAGATCCTGAGTGCATCAATGAAAATGCTGACACTTTCATTTATCAATGGCTTCTTATTGGTTAAAGAATTCACTGCTGATTGTCTAATTTTTCATATAGAAGCTTCTATAGATACTTTGGAAAAACAGTTGACCATTATACAATTATTTATCTGAGATTCCATGATGCGGTGTATGGCTGCGGTAATTTAATTTTTCAGGTCAAAAGAAATTACTATAGTAACGTGGAATTGTGCAATACATCAACAGATTGTGGTAAAAGATACTGCTAAGTAGGCTACCAATAATATACATCAACCAAAATTAGGACCTTTAACTTTAATTTTTATTGAAACTTCGGCATGAGAGGGCAAGTTCCTATGTTTCTTCAGTACAAGTTTCTTGTAATGCTCAAGCCCTCAAGCCAACTCCAAAATACAAAACCTTTAAAATGCACGATAAGCAATTGCTTGGTGGCTAAATAGATGTCGTTGCATTACGTGCTAGCCGTGCAGGTGGTGCTAGTCGTGCTAGTTGGTCTGTGTGTCACTAACAGAATAATCCTTCACGCTAAGCGTCTATAACTCACTATTTTATTTTTGCCTATTTAACTACCAAAACACCAAAGCTTTTAAGGTACCACGCAAAACCAACTTTCAAATCACTATAGTTATTATATTTTTAAGGGGACGCTTTTTGGTTTGTTAGTTAAAAATAAAATTGAACTGAACTGTATTGTATTGAATCGTGTATTTTAAAATTGAAATAAAATATAAATATTTTTGTTTAATGCTTTGAAAGTTGACTGCAGTTTTTTACAGATGGCTAGGTGGTCAAGCCATGGCATCAGTGTTGCGTTGCATCACAGATTTTTGGAAGGACAAATATTTTGGTACTCAATTACATTGTTTGCGGCAATATATGGTGGCATCCAAATGTCAAACGTTGTGGATGACTATCGCAGTAACAATAGAATGATAATAACAAAAGTAAGCAATCCATCGTTTTGTTTTAAGTTATTTCAGTCGCAAAAGCTGTGTGTACAGCAGTGATAGAACCGGGTCACTTAGGTTTGACCCGGTGACCCGGTGACCCGGTTGAGCCCTGACCCGGTGACCCGGTGACCCGGTTTTCCAGAAGATTCCAAAAGTTGCAAAAAACTTTCGATTTTGCCAAAGAACACTAAATTTTTGGCGTCCATGAACCACGTTGAAAAGAATAAATATGACATACATATGTTTGCTCTAGGTTTTCTAGAAACGCATTTAATAGTATAAGCTGCAGCATTTTCTAAATTTATGCAGAAATTAGTTGCAAAACCAATATTTTGCAGGGTCTAATATGAGTACTTGTCTAAAAACACGGAGTGCGTACTTCAAAAATTTGGTTTTCATTTCATAGTGTTTTAAATGAAATTAAATTGTTCATTTACCTTCAACGTTTACCTTGGTTGCGAAAATAAACTGCAAACCATATTGTACTAAATAGAGTTATGCAATAATCATGGAACTTATAAAGCTAAAACTAAAAAGCTAAGCAATAGTTTGCCAGAGACCGACAGATTCAAATAACCTCATTCTGCGAAAGTGCTCAAGACTGAAATGTAGAAAAAAGCAAATTAATATTGTACATCGAACAAAAATTTAACCTAGAATTTTAGTTTGGTAAGCCAAAAATTTCTAAAATTTGAGGTAAATTCAGAAAACCGGGTCAAGACCGGGTCGAAGCTCTTGACCCGGTGACCCGGTCCAAAAAGTGACCCGAATGACCCGGTGACCCAGTGACCCGGTGACCCGGTTCCATCGCTGGTGTACAGATTAATCAACTGTATATATTTGGACTAATCGTACGTTTGCATGAAATTGTACAGTACTGTCAGAGCTGGAAGTGGGTCACGGGTACCCGCGGATCGGGTCGGGTGTGGGTCAACACGTGTGACCCGCGGGTCAGTGGTGGGTCAAAAGTGGGTCAGTCGAGGCTCAAAAAATTTGATTTTAGCATTAAAATCTCAAAAAATTTTCGGCTTCGCCGAATTCTGACATTGACTATTTTTGTATTTTATATATAATCTGGCCACAATTATCCCAGCATCCACAAAGGGGTGTCAATATTTTGAGAAACGACAGTATTTGCCATCTAGCACTGGTGTGATTTCTCGATTCCTGTGTAGAGATTTGGACAATACGATCTCTGAACAAACGAAATTTAAATCACAGAAATAGACTTGTAGAAAGTACGCTCTGAGAGCGTGACCCCCGACAAGCGAATTTCTGGAGAGTTAGAAGATTGCAACGATTCGACAGAGTGTGCGAAGGTCAGATTGAACTCGCTCCGAATTACCCTAACCTACTGCAAAACAACACGAGCGAAAACTAAAAAGTGACGCAAGTTTACTTTCGAGCTCACCAAAAGAATTTACAAAATAACAACACGAATATAAACTTTAAACGACTTACAGGCACCAAGCATAAATTTCAAACAAAACAAAAGACAAACAAACCCGGAGAGGAAACTCCCACTACAGTAATCCAGACAAAATAGGCGTCCCCAACTGACAGAACTAATGAGGCGTGAAAGGTGATAAAAGACCCGCCCGTCCTTGACAAGAGCTCAACCGCAACTGACTAACGCGCTCAATTTTGAATGATGACGACAATTAGCTAGTCCGACCGTGGGCCTATACACAGAAGTAATAATTTGAAAATAATTTAGTTTGACCGTTCATGAATTTAGCAGTACATTTAGAAATTCAAATGAAGATAACGAAATATGAATTTATCGTGAAGTTAGCAGTACACTTTTATAATTTCAGATGAAAACAACGCTTAGACTGACCGAAATAATTCACACCTGTAAGCATATGGCACATGCAAAAATAAATGCAAGTTAGAATAGTATGTATACAATGTTAAAACAGATTGCAAGATTTCCCGTAACATGCTCTGACGTTTTATATGTAACAAACAATTACCACCGCCGACTCCTTAAGGATTTTCCTACTTGTGAAAGGTTGAAATCAGGATCTGAAAGATGTGAAGAAAAGTGTCCAGGGCGGGGATCGAACCGCCGAGCTTTGGTTTAAGAAGTAGAACGCTCTACCACTAAGCCACATCCCCGGACAAGGAGACTAGATTATTACGCTGATTTCAACCTTTCTGAGTTGCTGATATTTAACATACTTGATCAAATTTTGTATTTGCTAATTTTCTATTTTTCTACCTTTGATTTTAATTACGAAAATTATAAAAGATTCTATATATTAAATTCAGTTGCTTTTTATCGAGCTGCAGTCACGCTCAACTGTTTTAAACGCCTAAAAATCACCACTACTTTATTATTGACAAAGATATAGCATTAGAGCATCTTCAATCAAAAGTGGGCATGTGGGTCAAATAATTGGCCGCGGGTCACGGGTGTGGGTCAAGTGGGTAGGGTCAAGGGTCTGTGGGTCACGGGTCGGGTGCGGGTCAAAAATTTTGACCCACTTCCAGCTTCTGCTGTCTAGTATAGTTGTATAGCTTGTTTATGTATACGGTAAATACGTATAAATGCGTATAAACATAAATTACACTGTTTTGTACTAAAACATTGCAGGCTAGAACGAACGCCAAAATTCCCTTCCCTGTTGTGTCTATATGCAACATTAATCCTTTCAAGAAAAGTGAAGTGAAGAAATTTCCGGATCTTAATGATGTGGTAGGGATCGCATTGCATGATGATTATTATGGTGATGATTAACCTTGATGAGTATTATGGAAGTTAAAAGAAAATGTGTAGTGAAATTAAATCAACGTTTAAGCTTATTTGATAAAGTTCAATTGAAACTTGATTAAATTAAAACTTACTTGAAAGTTAAGATTTTTCGATGGTGCCTGTGTGATTCAGTCCGTAGTGCGTTAGCCGAGACCGCCAAAGCTTGAGGGTGCGATCCCCGCCTCAGGCCCGGATTTATTGAGTCAGAGGTGCTGTAGTAACACATCGTAGATTCGTTTGTTCGGGTCTCTTGCGCTTCCCCCCCCAGCCCTAACTTTTGATTTTTTTGACCAATAACTTTGAAATTTGGTGTGGATGCATACTAGAGGCTGATGAATTCAAAAATTAAAAAATTTTAAAGTTTTAAAAAAATTTTAAAAAATTTTAAACTATAGTTTGGTAAGGATTACCAAGGTGGAACCAAAATGTTTTTCTTACAGCTTAGCGCTATTAAAAGCACTATGCAAGCTAAAGCTAACTGAGCAATAGTCACCTACACACGGTTAGCTTACTAACCCATTGTAGGGTACTTAAGGTTAGCTTTCTGCGCAGATGACGTATGCATGAGATTGCTGAAATGTTTTGCCACGTTCTTTGGGGGGAGGAAGTGGTTGCTCAGGAGCACTTATTTCCATGTTGGTCAAAAACGGAAATTCTGTGAAATATTGATTTTCCAAAAAAATTTACAAATTTGTACTTTTATAAAATACACAAAATTGCTTTAACAAAAAACTTACAAGTATCCCTGTGCTAGGTTTATCTATTGAATTGTAAGGGAAGCAGGTATAGGAAAGATTGATAAGCCTGTAACGGGAATTCAGCTGATGGCCCTGTGGTGTAACGGTAGCATGTCTGTTTCCGGATCAGAAGGGCCGTGGATCGCTGCCCGGCTGGGCCAATTCTTTACTTTCAATGGTGAGTGACAAGCTGAACCTCCATCTTCCCTTCTCTCTTCTAGGTCCTGGTTTCGTGGGTAGAGTGTCATTTCCAGAGCAATTTCTATTCTGCCGTTAGACGGTAACACTGTTTTGAAAAGCTTTGAAAAACTTAAATTATTTTGTAAGTGAACCCAAGCACAGGGTTCCTGTAATCCGCCTGCGCCTGACATTTCTTAGGGTTTGAAACGTATTTGTTCACAAATGAATTCAGGAGAACCGTTTGCGGATTTGAGGAACGGAACGGAACTGCTCTCCGTTAAAAGCGCATTAAGTTTCAAATTTAAGTGGCGTGTGCCTGATTAACTACCCCCGGCTCAATGATTTTAAATTATCAATATTATTACTTTGTTTTCCATCTGACAGCGAAAAATAATAAAATTTAAAGCAGTCAAAAATCATAATATGGTTTCACCAGTTTCTATATTATCAAGAGTAATGATAAGGTTTGACACTAAGCCTAGTCTCTGTTATCTGAGCAAAAAATGTGGTCTGTTCGCTAACGGCTGATTGCCCCCACAAATTGGACCCATCACTTCAAAGAAATTGCACACTACGTTTGTGTTCTAAAGCTTGCAACAGACACACACTGAACCAACTGAGTAGTTGTGTTTTCTAGCTGTAGAACACAAAGCGCTTAAATTACCTTGAAGGGTTTATTCCACTTATGCCTAGTGGAATTCTGCCTACTCATTGTCTGAGCTCAAAAGTGGAAATATGCTTACTCGCATTTAGCAAATGTAGAAGTGGAATTGTGTCTACAACAAATCTCTAAAGTAGATCTACTATTTCGTCTTAACCTTACTGAAATGTGTTTTCATGTTTGATTACATTTTATGTTTATGCACTTGCATCGCCGGATTATTAAAAATGTAATCTGTTACGTTTAATGTGGCCCCTGTTGACTACAAGCAAGGCGTATTTACAGGTGTGGTTTAACAGACTGAATGAATGATAATACCTGGCAACACGAGATAATATATATAAGAAAATAATGAAATTACGAAATTCTGCAGAGAAAAACTTCGTTACAGCTGTGGTACAAGACTAAGAAAAAGTTGTTCAATTTATAATTTTTTAACACTCCCGCCCTTTTTCATAATAGTCTGAACCACAGCAGACCAAGCTTCGAAGTCTTTGAAATTTCACCTTGTTTACTGGCTTCGTAAAAATGTCAGCAATCATTTCTGTGGTTGGGCAGAACTGAACGTCTACAGTTCCTTCTTCAACCTTTTCTCTAACAAAATGTAACTTTATGTCAATATGCTTGGTCCGCCGGTGTTGAATGGAATTTTTCACCATGGCGATTGCGCTTTGATTGTCTTCAAATATTATGGTGGGATCCTCTTGAGCTAGTCCAACTTCCGTAAGAAATTGTCGAATCCATGTAGCTTCCTGAGTTGCAACCCCAAAGCTACGTATTCTGCTTCAGCAGTTGATAGTGCGACTGTGGGCTGCTGCTTGCTAAGCCACGATATCGGCGGGCCATTGGCAAGAAGGAAAATGTACCCACTGGTAGAGCTGCGACTGTCGACATCTCCCGCCCAACCGGCATCCGCGTTCCCAATCAAAGGCGCCATTCCCTCCTACGTGATTCCAAAATCGAGAGTGCCTTTGAGATACCGGACAATCTTTACAACTGCTACCCAATGCTCTTTTGTAGGGTTCTTTGTATATTTGGCAACTTGCTGAACTGCTGCTGAGATATCAGGACTTGTTGTTAGAGCTGCATACAGTAGCATTCCAACCGCTTGTTGGTATCTTTTTACCAAACTAGCATCTCCTTGCTAATCCTTTTTAAGCTTTATGGCGGGATCCGCTGGTGTATCACATGACTTGCAGTTCTCCATGTGAAATTCCTCCACAACCTTTGCTAAATATTTCTTTTGTTGCAGTCTCATGACGCCTTTTTCTCTGTCCCTTGTGATCTGAATTCCAAGACAGTAGCTGAGCTCACCCATGTCGGTCATTTTGAACCTTCTTTCTAACATTCTTTTTGTTGAACTAATGTCGTGTAGGCTCTTTGAGGCGATGATAAGGTCATTCACGTAAACGGCTATGATGGTAAATTCTTCGCTGGATTTTCTAAGTTAGACGCATGTGTCGGTTGGCACTGCTTGTAGCCTTGAGATTTCAGATATTCGTCAAGAGTGATGTTCCAGCATCTCACAGCTTGTTTGAGACCGTATAGGCTTCTCTTTAGTCGGCACACTAAGAGTTCTTGTCCTGAGCTGATGAAACCCCCAAGGTTGCTCCATGTAAATTTCTTCTTGGAGGATTCCATTCAGGAATGCCGTCTTCACGTCCATCTGGTGTATTTCCATGTCGTTCTCTGTGGCTAGCGCAAGGATAGTTTCGGATGGAGTGATACTTTACCACTGGAGAGAAAGTTTCTTCGTAATCGGTCCCGTATTCTTTGGAGAACCCTCTAGCAACCAGCCTTGCTTTAAATCTATCAATTGATCTATCTGCTTTAGTCTTTACAACAAAAATCCACTTGTTGCTTATAGCCTGTCTACCTTCTGGTAGTGGGACCAACTTCCAAGTACCAGTCTCCATAACCGACTGATACTCTGATTTTGCCGCTTCCATCCATTCCTTTTGATATTGACCTTTGCTGGCTTCATCGAAAGTCTTTGGCAAAGGGATAGTCGATACCAAGTTGGCAGAAGTTGTCTTGTTTAAGTTCATTGATCGATTATCTGCGTGCGCTCAGGAGGCTTTTTCTTCTTTCGGTGTTTCAAGGAAGACAACGTCGCGGCTGACTATGGCATGGTTGGAGTTTTCTTCTACTAGGCGGAATCCTGGATCTGCAAACCCTAGAAGTTTGCAGCGAGTGGCTTTTCGATCCCATTTCCGCCGCTTCACCGCTGGTATGTGAACGAACGCCGGAGTTCCAAAAGGCCGAAGATGTCCAACACTGGGCTTCAGTCCAAACATTTCTGCAAACGGAGTCTTGCCTGGAACGGCTGCTGTCGGACATCGGTTTCTGATGTATGCTGCTGTTGAAACTGCTTCAGTCCAAAAGTGTCTTGGCAGCTCCGCTTCAGTGAGCATTGATCTTGCTGATTCACCCAAAGTTCTGTTCATGCTTTCCGCTACTCCATTATGTTCAGGAGTATATGGTTCCACCAACTGATGTACAATTCCATTGTCTGTACATACGTTCTTGAATTGCTTCGATATGTACTCCTTAGCGTTGTCAGATCTAAGCATCTTAATCTTTCTACCTGTTTGCGTCTCCATTTGTTTCATGTATTCGGCGAAACAATTCACCACTTCTGACTTCTCTCTGATGAAATAGACAACCACATATCTCGACTTGTCATCAATAAGCGTACGGAAATACCTTTTACCTCCTATGCTTTGTATATTCACTGGTCGACAAATATCTGAGTGTATCCGTGCCATCTGCTCCACTGCACGAGCTGCTTCCTTTTTGAACGGCAGTCTGGTCATCTTGCTTTGAAAACAACTCTGGCACTTCCACTTGTTGGTATGTTCTGCGCTAATATTCATGCCTGTTACAAGCTTTTGATTGGCCAAACGTTTGACATCGGGCAAGTTGAGATGGCCAAGGCGCTTATGCCATTGCTCCAACGTCGCAGCTTCACAGGTAGCATGTGTTTTTTCAGGTATGCTTTTCAGTGACAACCAGTACAAATTTTCTTCTGATACTCCCTCGGCAACCAATGTAGAGTTTCTCCAAAGTTAACACTTTATTTCAGAAAACACCACTGTTACACCCTTGGCTGCTGCTGCTTTGACAGAGAACAATTCTTTGTCAACTTTGGCACATGGTAAACTGAGTCATAGTTGTTTCTTTGCGCCCTGTCAGCTTCAGTTTGACGTCTCCTTGACCACAAGCCAAAATGATGTGGCCATCACCGAGTGAAACAGGCTTTGCTTCAGTGAAACGAACATAGTTGACCATATTTTAGTTGTGTTGGTCATGTGCCGTGTAGCTCCTGAATCAATAAGCCAGCTGCCACAGCGCTGTAGCTGCTATCGTTGAGCTTACCTTGGGCCATGAACAAACTTTCTTCAGCTCTTTCTTCGTCGGAAAACTCGTCTACGTCAGCACGTGCAGGGTTGCTATATTCTCGAGGCTTGATAGTTCTACAGTACTTCGGCATATGACCACGGCGTCCGCAACTATAGCATTTAGGTCCAGCAGGCTGATCATTCCGACTTCTCGGAATTGGCAGTGGTGTCGACTTACTACTGCCCTTCTCCTTTACTGACCCCTTGTACGGCTTCTGCGAGGCTCGAAAAACAGCTTCTTCTTCACCCTTACCAAAGGTGTCACCTCTGCGTTTATCTTCTTCATGTCGTAGACGTGCCGTGCCGTGATTCCTTTGTAAGGTCATCGGGATCACGAGCCTCCAGTGCAGTGATAAGGCTATCATATGAAGGGGGCAAACATGCAAGCAAGGTGGCAACAAAATCTTCTTCAGGGACAGGTGCTCCGATAGAGGAAAGCTGATCTGCGATGGTTTGCATCTGCGCCATATGAGCAGCTAGTTAACAACTTTCTGTTAATTTCAGGTTTAGGAACTTTCTTTTCAAGTTAATCTTTTTGGAAAGGATCCTCTTCTCGCAGTGATTGCACAACTGGGTCCAAGCTTCAAGCGCAGTCTGCGCATCCCTCACATGGATCAGTTGCGTGTCGTCTACTCCCAAGCAGATAGTGGCAAGAGCTTTGTCGCCTTTTACGTGAAAAGCTTGCCTCTCTTGGTTGGTGGCATTATGGCGTAGTTCCGCTGTACCATTAGCATGACACCAAAGACCATCTTTCTTGAGAAGCATCTCCATTCTGAACTTCCAATTGTAGAACTTGTCTCCATTTAGGCGTTCAAACCTGCCAAATGATCCTTTGTCTCCGTCTTCACTCATTTTTGACCTGGGCCCATAACCCTGTTACGTTTAATGTGGCCCCTGTTGGCAACCTGGCAACATGAGATAATATATATATAAGAAAATAATGAAATTACGAAATTCTGCTGAGGAAAACTTCATTACAGCTGTGGTACAAGACTAAGAAAAAGTTGTTCAATTTATAATTTTTTAACAATAACAATAGAACAAATAACAATCTAGTACACAAGGTAGAATTAACACCATTGTTATTAAAAATGTTACTAATTTTTGCCCTGAAATTTTTGCAATTGAAAAGGCTATTTTGAATTTAATTCAAACTGAAAAATCTAACTATTTCGTGAATAGTGTAAAATGATTTGAACTTTAAATCTTCAACGTAAATTAATATCTTCATGCTATATCATTTCACAATATTTCGTCTGCAAAAACAGCATTGTAGTTTTCAAAAATTGTGGTATTTCTTTTGTTTGTCATAATATTCTGAAATAAGATTGACTTTTGAACTTCTTTGAAGCTTGTAATCGGAGACTTATCTATACTACCTGGCAGGCAATAGAAGTAGGCATACTTCGACTAGGCATAAAAGGAGTAGCCACAATTCCACTTTTGATATTTTCTGAGAAGGCACGCTTCCGCTTCTGAGTTTTGAAAAATCTGAGCGGCGACATCAAAAGAGTAGGCACAATTCCACTAGGCATAAGTGGAATACACGCTTTGAAGTGATGGGCCCAATTTGTGGGGGGGTCAGCCGTTAGCGAACAGAGCATACTTTTACTGTGATAACAGAGATTAGGCTTTAAGTGTCATACTCTTATCATTATGTACTATTGGTATTAGTAACCACTTCAAGTACTTTCAGCTGTCAGCCTTTGATGATTTGGTTGGAGCTGTAGAGAAGCCTGCAGCTAACATAACCTGTAACACCACAGATTTGCGCAGCAATCTGACCAACATCAGAAGAAAACGATCTACAGGTAAGGCATTTACCGATGTGGGATATTACTCACTGTAGGACTGATTGGCGGCTACGCATCAGCGAAATAATAGTCGCTTTCTTCACCTTTGCTGCACAGTAGTGCGTTTCCTTTGTGAAATTAATCAATAACAAATGATTATGAAGTTATTCTATTTGAAACCATAAATCTGATTTCGTTTAGACTAGCGACGGCACTAGCTAAACAGGTATAAAAGGAAGCGCAGATCTGAGGTTAGGGTAGTGTATAGTTGTGTCTTAGGTTGGTCTGGTCGGGGTTGGACTTGGTTGTAGTTTGGGGGTCGAGCAATAATCCTATTGTGGATTCTTGGTCTCTGTTATTCTAATGTGCACGTCTCTCGTGAGTTGCTATATTGAGTTCCGTTTAACTTGTAAGTTTTCAAAGTTTATATTTGGTATGGTTTGTTTCTCTTTTTGATAGGCTAGTCAGTACGGTCGTCTCGGGAGACAGTAGGTTTACTCTCTGTGAACACTTTCTAGTATCGCTCTCCTTCTTTCTTAGGCCTAGATATCACACACCGAGCACTTTTCTGCAATCATTTACTGAGTCCGATGCAACAGTTTATTTTATGAGGTACACACAGTATCCTACAAAAGGTGGGGACGTTACATTTCTGTTGGGTAAGCGCATTACTACATTGGGTGTCGTAGTCGGGGAGTCCCTGCCCCAACGCCAGCACGGGGAACTGTCTCAGGTATTGGGAAGGGAACTGTGAAGTTTGATCTTATATGCTCATGAATTTATCAAAATAAAGACCGGTCTTCGAGTACTTTATTGAACTAGGTGCAGGTTCGAGAAGCAGGTGTGTGATGTCAAAAACTTCCTGAGCGTTAATATTCTCCTAGCCTACTTTTCTGACAGATTATCACGAAAAGTCAGTTTTATTCTCAACAAAGGTTAATAAGTGACAAATGCAAACGATAAACTGTATCAAAATCGGACTAAAGCCTCACAGAACAAACAGTACAAAAGCAAGTTTGGAAATGTATCAAAATCTTAGCCGAACAAAATTGCGAACCCCACTGCTCAACACCCCACTTCAATGGCACTGAACTAGCTTTCAGCAGAGGCTTATATGGTGCGAAGAAATAAAGCCAACCCTACACATCCGTTGAAAATGATTAATTGTTTGTCAAGTCAAAGTGTAAATTCGGACATCTGTTGCTTCAAATATCGACCCTCTCCTCAAAAATACGTCACAGAACTACAATATGACTACTTTTATACATGTACTGTCAACTTGATCTCGGAAAATCTCAGAAAAGAAGGAGGCAAATTGACATGCCGAAAAGAAGTGCAATTAATTTAATCAAGGGGAAAAAATTCAAAAGAATACACACAAGGAAAACAAGGAGTCAATTTAGAGAGACTCAAAATTTTATTCTGATGGCCCAGCACATCCCAGAAATTGCAAAAGCTCAGCGAACAACCACAACAACAAACAACAACTAGCTGGCTCGAACAACTAGCCCGCTGATCCTTATGCCAGCCACTCTCGGGCCTGAGTGTAGATGCCAGGAAAAAGTTCCTGGCGCAGCATAAGCAATTTGCCCATCCAATTCTGGAGGGTAGGCCGAGGAGCCAAAAAGGCCAGCTGACGGAAGCAATCCGGGCCCAAAGTTTTCAACTGGTCCTTGTACTTGCCCACTTCCCAGTAAGCATCCGGGGAGGCTTCAACCAACAGACGAACTCCCGACTGGCGAAGCCATTCCACCAGTTCTGGAGAAGCCAGAGCCTTCGCACGGAGGATGTCCAGCATCGTGATAGCACGAACGTGGTTCCGAGAATGTTCCCGGAACTGACGGTAAGGGCATTTAGGCTTGAACCACCCTTTACAAAAATGTTTCGCGGCCTGCTTCGTCTGGAAAGGGCAGCGCAAGGAAACCATCAGTCGGGCTGGATCATGCAGACAGAACCAGTAACCGGTCTTGTTGTACTGGTACGGGTATTCCGCCACCCGGAACCGCTGACCATAGATTTCGATGAAGACCGGAGCATCAGTAAACCGGTCACCCGGAATACGACGCATGTTGGACGCTTCGTCGTTTTCCCCAACGAAAGGCCAGACCGCCCCGAACTTGCAGACCACATCAGCAGCCATGGCTGGGTGATTCATACAAGTATCGACGACGTCCTGGGCCTTCGCGGCAAAGTGGGGGACTTGTTGACCCAGGCATCCAGGAACCGATCCAGCTGCCCGTAACGGAACAGGGACGGATAGATGTACAGGACCGGGCAAAATTTGGCAATTGCAGCCACTGTAGCCAATGATTTGATAGACCCAAACCAAATAGGAAAAATCACCTGCCCCTCTCTGCACAAGGCCAGAAAAGCAATATCCGCGCACAAGTAATCAAACTTCTACGACTGATAGACCAGACGGGGATCAGGAGCTGCCCACGGATTTGGGCTATGGACAGCCGTGATCTGTGACTGGAACAGGGCCGTCACTTCCTGGAGGAAGACACGCAGGTCCGCCTCCGGAACCGCAAAAGGGGCGAATTGTCCCAACAGCCATTTGTACCTGAAATCCCAGGTGAAGCACCAGAGGGGTTAACCGCCGGCGGTCCATACCGAGACTGAACGTCTGGTAGGTAAAACATTGCCAAAAGCGTTCCGAGAACACCCGGAATGGTACCCCAAAGGGCGAGGGCTGACGCCGCAAGACGACAGTCGACGTTGGAGAGCTCGAGACTGAGGCCCAAGGGGTCGCCAAGAACCTAAGAGTGGGACCCGAGGAGGACATCCCCGAAAGCTGTTTCAGTGGTAATCGAAGCCGAGGAAGGTGAGGCACTGTTGCCAACGTTGGCAGTTGTGACCCCACAGGCTCCCCCGAAGGCTGTGGCAGGATAGAACTTACCTCGTCCGAATGCTGTAAAGGATCGTAGGTTCTTGGTTCAACAGGCTCTGAGGCTGCTGGAGCCAGAGGTAGCTCCCGGACCGTAGCTTTTACTGCTGGTGTTGAACTTGGCCACGGTTGCTGCCGCACCAGAACCTCCTGACCTCCCGAAGCGGTGGTGTCACTCCCCGAATCCGGAATTGTGCCTCCGCAATCACCAGTTTCCGTATGACCTCCTCCCCTGAAGAATCATCCCAACCTACTGTTGCCTGGGCCCTCACCTCGGGAACATCTGAAGCCAAGGATCCCACGGAACCCGCCAAGCGCACCCGTTTAGCGTCCGGATAATGGTCCCCGGGTACAAGAGGGGGGTTTTTTGTCGTTCCGCCGCTCGTTCATCATGTTCCCGCTCCTCCGCTGCTCGTCTAGCCTTCTTGGAGGGCTTCGGCGGCTGCTGCTTGTCCTGTCGCAAAACTGGATTCGGACGGAGGTGAACTGAAACCCAAGATTCCTGAGCCATCCAAACATTCGACGGCATCGGACTCCGTTACAAATTGCGTGGCGGAAATCGGATCAAAGGTTTCCACACCTCCGTAACCTTAGCACCCATGGACGCATAAAACTTAGACAGGTTGACCTCGCCGTCCGTTGGGAGGGGCGTGGTCTTCAGATGATCCTTTTGTGATGCCTCCTGGTTTATTTTGCTATTTTGTTCCAAGGTTTGAATATTGTTGAGTTCAAATGTTTTGTCTTTGAGTCGGTATAATTGACTTCCCCCTTGCTCGATTTCTTGGAATTTCTATTGCGCGAAGTCTTTCTTGTTGCTTCATTTTATTTCCTCGAAATCCTTTGCTTTGTTGCGTAAGAATTGCCTGAGCAATTTTTGCTGCTAAGAACTTTGTCTTTCTTCTTGCCTACTTGATTGCGTATTACTCAAGGATGAATAGTTGTTTCAGCAATTCTTTGCGTTAAGTTCCAGAGTTTAACTTAGACCTTTTTTGATACAATCAGTCTTGTTTGAGTTCGCGTTGAAGCCGGCTGTGCTGCCTGCTGTACTTAGTGCGCACATATTTTTATTAATTTTTATTAACTTCTTGTTCAGCCCTGAGGCTAACCACTTAATGTTTTTGGTGACGCCACGGGTGTCTTCTTAATTAGTTTTACTTCTTAACAGAATAAAGTAAATTCAGTTTTATTTAATTATTTAAAGTCCTGTTCACATAGGTCTCACACTTTAGAGCATACATGGTGTTCTTCTGAGACGTCTGTGACAACGTCGTAGTCGACATGCCTCAGAACATAAGGGGCCCGTTCGCCGTCGATCAGCATGTATAGCTGGACAACCAGTGCCACATCCCTGACATCCAGAGCCACATTCCGAAAATCCCAGCATTGGGAAACGGTAGTGTGCCCTTAGCATTAGGCGGTCGGCTCGCAGATGGAGAAAATTTAAGGACCTCCGTTTGATGCCACAGCAACCCTGCATCACCCCGCCTTGGATTGATCGGAGGAGGGAGCAATTCCCCCGTCCGTTCATTCACCCACGGATAGGGTCCCTTGGGGTCTCCCGGTTCGCGGGGGACAAAATCCTTCCCCATAGCCCGCTGTCTGACCCATGATCCAAGATGGCCTAATTCCACCATGGAGTTCCTGGCGTCGATCCCCAAACATCGAATCAACCGCCGACAGTCTAATAGAACCGAGAGACCTATTATAGCATACGGAGTATTATAGAACAGGGGAGACAATAGACCTTGTAGGTACTCCCAGGACCGGACATGGAACAGGAGCTGGAACAGAGGGATCATGTAGATCCGCAGGTTAGTCTGAGTCCCAGGATCTGCCAATGGATGAAGAACATCCAGCTGGTTCCGGAAACGGTCAGGGTCTGACGGGACAGCCAGCGCAATCACCGTGATGAGAGCTGGCTGAGGGATCCCCCAGGTCTGTCCGTGCGGTGGTTCCAGGTGCCAACACAGGAACCCTGCCTGAACTGGCTAAATGTAGATGATCGGAAGCCATTCCTGAAGGGCAAGATAGACTGGATAAGAGTAGTAGCTCGCCCAAGAGGGAGGGGAAAACTAACTTTGCGTGGACAAGGTCCAATTGTTCAATGTCCCGCTGCCGAGGCAGCTCCGCGAACGGCTTAGCGGACGTCCGGATGTTGGTGGTCAAGGCGCTATAGGAGAGCAAAGGCTTCCGTTTGATAGTAAGCCGGAGACTGGTAGGGAGCAGGCGCGGGCCCAGTCGACGACGACGGGCTCGGCAGTCCCGAAGGTGCTCCGGATGAGGACTGTTGTTGACGACGCCGCGAGCGAGATGGCAATTCTCTCTTCCGAGAACTTGAAGCCCGACTTAACATAATTATTTGATAAAAGAAACTTTATTAGAAAAGAGAAATTTAGCTAACAACAAAAAATACCACCTATGGAATGGGGAGAGAAAGAATCTGCCATCCAGAGAAGGATCGCAATATAAACAGAAACACAAAAAGAAAAAGTTACGACGGAACAAAATTACATTTATATATACAAAACATAAAAAGAAACAAAGTGCGCACATATAAGCTAGTCATTCCGTGTCCGAAGCCATCGCGGCCGAAAACAGTGGAGAATATTCACGGTATTTGATCTCAAAGGAGGCCTTCGGTTGGTTTGCTGTGCGAGGAAGGAGACGTGCTGGAACCGTATCCGTTTCGACAACTGCATGAGAGAAGGAAATAAAATCCTTTGTAAATATTCTCAGAGGAAGGATTAAGCGCGGTACCAGGAGCAAGAAATACTGGATATGGCAAGTTGGGGTCCGAGGTCCGAATCATACGGGCCAGCTTTTCTTCCCACTCTTTCTACGCCTGTCGCTTCCGTTCCTGAGCACCCCACTCCTCCCAGGCTTTCGCAGATTCGGCCAGAGCGCACTGTGTAGCAGCAGCTTGGAAGTTCTCCCTACGCAACTTCTTAACCGAAACCAGAGGTAAGACAGCACGAATATCCTCTAGACGAATAGCAAATTTACTCTGTGTATTAGCCATATAGCCAACTACCCGCAACCAAATACAAGTACAGAAAAACAAACTAACCCGAAAAGTTTCGTTACCCAGCAGGCGAAACCAAACAAAACAAAGAGGAGAAGATAGGCGGACCTAAGTTGACGTGCACACATAGACAGACAACACAATCGTAATTACGCGCAAAAACTAGGAAAATCCCCTAAATTCACTCCCTCTTTAGGAGTGAGCCCTGCAAAATCCCGTACCAGAATGAACTCAAATTTAATCCACAGGAAAATTAAGGTTGTAATAATTTGCTTCAAGGAAAGGTTATATACGAAAACTACTAGGTACCTTTATCCAAACAGAGAGGTTGGGTTCACCCACTGATTAATTCTCCCCGGAATACAAATTAAATCACAGAGCACCACGACTGAATCCCGCACACAAAAGGTTAAGCCCTAAAACACAAATGTTAATGTAACAGTGATATAGGAGGTAGCGAACAAGCACGCCGTATACGATAAAAAGCCTCATCACACAAAGAAGCGAAATGCTCATATTCTAAAATATTATCCAGTTCCCTCCGGGAACGCTCCTCCGACTCAAGCTTCCCCATATACATGTTCATAGTAATTCTGAGAGGCAACTCCGGAGCGTCTTTGGGCCAGACAAAACCCGGTTGCCAATCTGCAATAGATCTAAGAGGGGACAGCCCGTGAAAGCGAGGTAATTTCTGCAGTTCTACCGCTTCACGAGGCAATTCCTCCAAAACATAATCTTTAAACGACCTAGCTAATTTACTTAGAACTTGAGCCATGGCTCAGATCAAGGAAATACAGGAGTTAGGTAACGGAATCTGAATGATGTTTAGGTAAACTCAAGGAAGTGAATGTAGCAGAAAGTGCTTAAAAAGAATTTTATAAATATTCCAGGAAGTGTGGGTAATAAACTTGGCAAACTCAAGGAAAAGAATTTTTAAAGAAACTCAGAAAAATGAATTTAATAAAGAATCAAGGAAATACAAAGAAGTAAAGAACCATATAAAATAAGAAATAAGTAAGAATACTCACAGCAAAAACTCAGAAGGAAGCCTTAAGATTATGCGGTTAACACACAAATTAACACCTAAAATAAAAGCAAACACTGTTAAGATACAAACGTAAGTGAAACATAAAAGAGATATACAACAGATGATAATGCACAGGACATGTGAGATCACACAGGTACAGCTGGGGTCATGCGTGTTAATAAAATCCTAACTATAGCATAACCACCCTGAGCAATTTTACTCCGCGGACTGATTCTGATCCACAAAACGTTTGAGACGGTTGACATGGATTGTCTCCGGATCAGCTCCAGTGCGCAAAGTAGACTGGATTTGGCAGTTGGTGGAGGACAAAACCCTGAGAATCCGGAGGGGGCCTTCGAAGGCTGGAAGGTATATTCGACTAGTGCCCTTTTAGGAGCATTGCACTTAGCCACATGCTTCCAGCATCCCCTCCTTATACTTGATCACTTTAACTTTGGCATCATAAGTGGTCTTTCGTTTCTTCAGAATTGTCGCAACATGATTCGTAAGAATACGCCGAGTGTACCGCAGGCGATCACGGAGGTCGACCAAATAGGTCGGCATGAAGTCCTTCACACGAGGTTCCGAAGTGGTCAAAAAATTATCTGAAAATAGTCGAAGATCTCGCCCATGGATGATATAGTAAGGCGACTCCTCGAGTGAGGAGTGCGGGGTAGCCCTGAACGCAAAAACCACCCAAGGCAAAAGTTGGTCCCACTCCTTATCAAAGGCAACCATGCACTTCCGGAGTAAACCCTTAAGGGTACCATTAAGACGCTCACACGCCCCGTGCAATTCAGCGGAAATGCCGTGGCCCGGATGTTCTTGGTACCCATCAGCAAACACAGCTCCTCCATTAGACTTGAGCAAAAAGGAGTTCCACGATCCGTTATGACCCTCCCGAGGGGCCCTGTGGACTGCAATGACATTCTCAGCAAAAATCTTGGCAATCGTAAGAGTTTGCTCGTTAGGCATAGCGAAGGCCCACCCCCACCGGGTGAAAAAGTCAACCTACCACTAAAACCTTGCTATTACCTGCTTTTGTGGTTGGAGCATGCATGACATCCATGCTCAAACGCCGAAAAGGGGCCTCCACCGGAGTGAAGAACTTCAAATATGCCTGAGGACGGACTGGTCCGGGATCACAAGCGGCACAGGCCCGGCAATTTGCTAAATACTTGGTGACATCTGCCCCCAGAGTTGGCCAATAGTAGCGGATGATCATGAATCCAAAGGCTTTGGCCTTCCCATTGTGGCATCCGCCCAGTAGATCCTGCTGACATTCATCCATAACGTAGGTTTTGCAGGCCTCCGGAACCACGATGAGCCGGGCGGCTTCCTTGCGGCGGAAATACCGGAGATCCCTATGCCATCGGTAAAAAATGCCATTTTCCACGCTGTAATCTGAGGCAAATCACCGGATGAATGTAGCCAGATCTCCTGCCTCCGGAATGATTTTGGAGCCTTAACAGCCTTCGTGAATGGCCGCCGCCAAGGCATCCTTCCAAACGCTAGCTGCAGCCGCGGTAACCGGTGGTCCACATGGACCATCCTCCGAACCTTCCTCTTCCAGAGCCTCCACAATAAGGGCACCTACAAAATATGGAATTTCAGGATGATCTGCAAATGAACCCACTGCCATCGAAGGGTTACGGGATAAAGCGTCCGCGGCCCCATTTGTAATGCCCGGGCGTTGAATGACCCGGAATCGAAACCCCCGGAGGAAGGCCCGTCACCGAGCTATGCGACCCTGTGCAGCCTTAGACATGGCAGCATCACCCAACATGTACTCCAAAGCTTGGTGGTCCGTGATGACATCAAAATCGTGAAGAACTAAGCAGTGTTGGAAGTAAGAGATCCCATAAAAGATCGCCAAAATTTCCAACTCCGTGAAGCGGGTTGCCCGAGCGGCATAGGCGATTGGATTAAATTTATCCTTTGGGTCCAACTGTTGGAGGACTGCGGCAATACCGAAATAGCTTGCATCCGTGACCAGGGTAAACGGCTTAGAAAACATACATCAGAACCGGGGCCGTAGTCAGGCTATCCTTAAGCGTTTCAAAGGCCTCCTGGCAAGCAGCATCCGAAATGAAGTCAAGATCTTTCTTCAGCAAGGCCGTCAAAGGGTGGGCAATTTTGGAGAAATTTGTCACAAGTCGGCGGTAGTAACCAGCGAGACCCAGGAAACTTTGGATGTCCTTGACTGTTTTGGACACCGATAAATGTTTCACCACGCGAATCTTCTCCGGATCCGTAGCGATCCCGAACTCAGAGAGGATATGTCCCAGGAATGCCATTTGCTTCCGCGCAAATTCGCATTTGGATTGATTGAGAATCACATGTTCCCGGGAACAGCGCAAAAAGACATCCAAAAGTCGCTTCAGATGATCCAGCTGATTAGCACTGGTCACCAAAACATCATCGATGTAGACAATGAATCCCTCCATAATCCGGTCGATGATCCGCTGGAAGGTACTTGGAGCATTGCATAGACAAAACGGCATCACTTTGAATTCATAGAGTCCGGAGTGGGTGATGAAGGCAGTCTTCTCGCAATCTGGTGGATAAATCGGAATCTGATGGAATCCGGACGCAAGATCCAACTTAGAGAAAATGGAATGGCCCAAAATGCTCTCAAAAAGGCCAGTGATGTATGGAATAGGATAGCAGTCACGCTTGGTGGCAGAGTTAAGCTTACGGTAATCGACACACAAGCTCCAATCACCGTCTTTCTTAGCCACCAGGATGATTGGAGAGGCCAAGGGGCTCCGGGACGGCTGAATCAGGCCTTGTTCTAGCCAAGCTGTGAGCTTCTCGTCAATGATCTTCTTCTGGGCCGGGTTAACCTTATATGCCCGGGATTTAATAGGACGCTTACCTGGTTCAATCTCAATGTAATGGTAGTCCAGTTCAGTTTTCCCAAATCCTCCGGCAGCATCCCATATATCCGAGAAATTCAGGATCATGAGCCGGAGGCGTCTCTGATTTTGACGAGTAAGGCAGCATTCCAAAATTTGATCTTATTGTTGAGTAAGGTCCGTTTCTCTTCCAAAGACAGAGGTGGCGGCGCCGACCCAGAGTCCTGCTGTGTCTCCGGGGCCACCAGACCCTTTTGCGACAGGAGCTTGACCCAGTCTGGCTTTTCATAGCCCGGCTCTCCTGGATGAATTTTGCGCCGAATCGATCCTTTTGACCAGGAAGATTTAAGCAGCGTGTCATCCGATAGTTCTGATAGTTCTCCAGGCTCTACAGGTTCCGTCTCTGAGAGGTCTGGGTCTAGCCCGTCGCCCTCCGGGACATCTTCTTCATTCGATGCCAAATTTTCCTGAGCTCCCAACTCCACACCTGCCGGAACCCGTCCCACACGGCCATTACTCCACAACCAGACGGAGGGCCCTGAGTCTCCTCAGGTGCCACCCCCTTTTTAGGTAGAGGCATCAATCCTTGCAGTGGGTCCTCCGTGTCTCCCACTTTGGACTCATCTGCTGAGGTCTCCGCCTGCAGCTCATGGAGCTGCTCCACCCATAGCTCCACCTGATCTGAAAAAATCACTGGGGCCAGGGGGAGCGCAGTCCGAACACCCGCCTCAATGGAGACACTTCTGACTCGTATAAGATACAAGGTTTAAGGGGAGGCTGTTCACTGGGAGTAGGGACGGTTGTTTCAGATTCCCCCCTTAGAGGGAGTTCTGGAGGGGCCGTAATCCTCTTCAGGGCTGAAGAAATTTGCGGAAGTTCTTGAAATCCGGTTTTCCGGAGTCGGAATTCTCTCCCAAGTTAACCCGAGGGGTGGTATTCACCCCCTCTTTAGGAATTGTTCCTTCCAGTGCATTTCCCGTATTTTCCACCGTCGATACCAATTTGATATCAGACGCAAAACCCCCAAAACGTCTTCAAAAACAGAATCTAACGCCCACTTATATGTAAAAGATGGATCAGCTTTCTTCGGGGGGTACCCACCTCCTCATCCAAGACAAAAAGTAAGTCTTGTACATATGGGTCTTTATTAGCCCGGGCGGTCGTAACCACCACAGGACGAGAAAAATTTGATTGCTCCGACCAATAATCACCCGTTGGGAATATCGTACCCACCACTGCCGCTTTTGGGATTAAGTGGGATTGGATTCATTGATTGGATGCATTAGTGGGATTCATCAACAAAAAGTCAAAATTTTGACCCTGAGGTGTAACCACTCCCGCGTAAGGCAAAATTTTATTTTCAAAGACAAAAGTTTCTGTCGGCTCGAAATAGTATAAATCATCAGATAGGCGAGAAGAGACCTGAGCTTTTGCCCATTTCTCCGAAGAGGGGGGACGACTACTTCAATAGCCATAACGACTGCAAAATCGTGAGCATTTCCCACCTCCAACTCAGCACAAATCGCTTCTGGAGACATCAAATCATAATCCAGTCCATTCATGTGAAGGGCATTTTGAGAAAGAAGGACATCCCAATTATACCTTTTCATAAAATCAGTCCCAATTAGGACATCCTTGTGAAATTCCGGAGCTAAATAAAAAAGCCAGCCAAATCGCAAGTTGCCCAGTTGGAAGATCAGATTGACTTTGCCCCCAATTCTCAGAGGGGTATTCTCAGAAGTACGGGCACGAATAGAATCCGCTTGCTGGTCCACCAGGTCTACTCTCGCCTGGAGACGACGGTCCAACCCTGCCTGTCTAATAATTGATATAGAGGCGCCCGTATCCAGAATAGCCAATAAAGATTGTCCTTGCAAGTTAATTATAATAGCCGGTGTGTTGTCTCCTGCAGCCATGACTGCTTCTAGTTCAAGATCGCTCATGGTTTGCGGGAACACCGAAACCGAGTGAAACATGGTCTCTCCCGGCCCGCTGGGACCTCCCGCAACCGGTCTGGACGGATCTACCCGGCTATCCAGCCGAGTGCCCTGCCCCGGAGCAAGCGACTTGGTGTGTCCCACCGCCTCAGCCTGCTCCGTGATAGCAAAGGAGTCCCCAACAGATCCGGCCGCCCCCCCCCAGGGGCACAGCACTAGCCAATCCTTGAACAGTGGCCGAATTGACACCTCCTTGGGTGACCGGTTCCGGACCCCCAAAACAATCCTGGCGAGGTTCCGGGGGTAAGGAATCCTCCCAACGAACTTTGTCCGGCCACTCCTGCATGGCTAAACTCAACAGTGTGTCTAGCTGGTCGCGAACTGCATGAAAATACTTCATCATAAACTCGTGAGCCCCTGCATAGGCATCCAGTAAAGTTGAGTTGTATGGTCGTAAAAAGCTGAGTAATACGATCCAATTTGTGGCAGGCTCCGGTTCGCTATCCAAAACAAAAATATGCTGATTCCAGGGCTCCTGGACATCAAGGAACCCTACCAGATTCTGTTGTGATTGCGCCTAAGGAGAGGGCACTGGTCCCGGGTTAACCGGGACCAACGTAGGACCCTCGGAGGAGGTCCCCCTTAACCCGGCGGAGCCATACCCGGTAGTTGGGGAGTCGCCTGGACAAAATGTTGCTGCATACCTTGTGATAGAGGTGCCATTTGGCCCTATGATGCCGGTGGAAAATACTCCTGCTGCGGAACCGAAGGCAGGTTTGGAGTTGCTTGATGCCACTGCTGTTGTTGCATCAAAGGAGTCGGGGGTACTGGCGGGTTCTCCTGCGGCAGCTGCCTCTGCTGTTGCTGTGAGGACGATAGACATACTGCTGTGGCAACGGTTGAGTATACTGAGGGAAGAGGTTGAGAAGGATAGAAATTCTGCGGGGGCCCCACAGCAGGTTGACAGGGGTAATTTTGATCCACTCCCGAGACTTGTTCTCGACGAGGGTTCCTCAGAGGATTGGTCCAATTCGATGAAGCCAAATTTGGATATTTATCCCAGCATTTGTCTGGATCGTGACCCCTTCGGCGCAATGTTGACATTTCTGGGGAAATCTGCTTTCGGAACGGGGCATCTTGCTGAATTTCTGCTCAAAATATTCCTTCAAAGCCTGTAATTCTTGGAGAAAGTCAACCGGCGGAGTAGCAGGGGCGGTCTTCTGCTTGGTCCCGGAGGCCCCCGCCTCCTCCGAGCCTACCTGATTGACCAGAGAGATACGTGAGCGACTCTGGTTCCGGTTTAGGAGAGCGTGAATCTGCCTTGTCCACTATGCGAAAAATCTGCTGTAATGATGGCTCTTCTCCGCCAAATGCCGAAGCCAGGGCTCCTTCGTAGCGTGGATGGATTCCCAAAAATGTCTGGTGAACACAATGACGGTCTCTTTCATCCTGATTTTTCCAAATGTCCTGAGACATGGCCTGAAGCTCCGAAATAAACTTCCTGGCATGTTCTCCGGGTCGTTGTTTCCGCTGAACAAAGGCAGTATGGCGGTCGGCAACAGATAGTTTAGGCCGCGGGAGCTAGGACTGCAACAATTTTTTAAATCGTTCGTAAGCTTCAGTGACTGAGGGGCATACCCTTGCAGCATAGACCTGAGCTTTTCCACCCAATTTATTATACAAAAGGCGGGGCCACTGCTCCTGTGGAATTTGGAATATGTTGGCCGCTGATTCGAATTGTGGGAACCATTCCTCCACTGACATCGTTTCTGGCTCAAATTTGGGGACTTCTCGAAGAATCCATATACGTACGGTAAAGACGAGCATCATGAGTCTGTACGGATTCATCGGTGGCCTGCATTGTAGGTGGATCTGCATGTCTGGAAGCTGAAGAGAAGGGCCTATCCTGTCTGGGGGCATAATACAGTCCGGACTCCGAACGAGCCGGGACCAAGTCCCGGAGGAGTCAACGGGGAAGGTTGGGGTGCCGAACCCCCCCATATTTGGCGTTCTGCCCGGCATGGTTTGATGCGTCTGAGCCATTCGGGGAACCAATTGGTTTGTTTACTGCTGAGAGGCCCCCCTCGACGGTCCCCCTTGCACCCGGACTAGAATTTGGGGGTGGCTGACCACCTCCGCCGGAACCAGGCCGGGTTCCCGTATTTCCGGAGCAATTTGGCTGGTCTGGGGTAGCTCCCGCCCCCCCCATTTGAATCCAACGGAAAAGCTGGGTAACACTCATAATTATAAACAAAATACTGATTTGAGTGAGGGTCATAAGCTAACTGAGGTTCGGGATTTTGCCCCCCCGAACCTCCCTGAGAATCTGTCCCCCCACTGTGCAGAACTCGCATAAACGTACCTTGTGTATATTCTGGACATGGGGGTTACCAAACAAACCCTTCTGCTTGTCCCCACGTTCCAGAGGCAAGTTCTGTATCGGCCATGACTGGGGAGTCTTGAGGTGTCGAAGCTCGCGCTTCCTGCGATTGTGCCGGAGGGTCCGGCTGCGTTTGTTGAGAAGTGGGCAAAGCCGTCGAATTTTGGGGTTTGACCCCTTTCCGGCGTCTCGGCTGGATTAATTCCTCAGAAGGGGACTGGCGCCCAGTCCCAGTCTCTACAAGGTCCCCCCCCCGTGACTGAGGGTTAGAGTCGCCCCCTTTTTTGTACTGATATAATGCCGCCACTGAAATCAACGGCAAACCAATCTTTACACCTTTGGTCAAAAAATTCTTGTAAGACATCATTAAGATCGAGCTCTCCTTTTTCAAGGGCCATATCCAAATATCCTGTTAAGATCGGGGAGCCTTTTTGGTGCACGGATGTCAGGCCGGGCGGAGTCTCCCCCGAGCTCCCGATAACCGACTCCGTGCCCTGAGGCGAATCAAATCCAGCTGCAGGATTCTCTGACGTACCCCCCAATTCTTTTATTGAAGTTTCACCCGCAAACTGAGCTGGTGAGTCCGGGGTGACATAAACACGGGGAGGAGGGGGAGGAAATCTACGCATGTGGGTTCCCCCCGAATCTAGACGAGGTCCCTAAAAGCTGTCGAAAGGAGGTTCCCAAAGGAACCCCCAGCCTCGCGGGCATTATTCTGAGGAGGGTCGCGCCCAATACCAAAAGTGGAGGTGTCCCCCTTTAACCAGTCTGTATTCAACTGGGGTGATGCCACCCCCCCCCATACTTGACGACCTGGCACTATCATTCCCCCATTTTGATGAAGGGCAGAATTTTGAGCGGTTCCCCGCCACGCCACTGGTTCCTGGGGGTTGGGACCTTTGGGTCCCCCGCCCAATACCTGTGAGAGGTCTTCCGAGTGGAATTTGGGGGTGTGGCTCTGCCTGTCTTGTCCCCCGACCACGTCCCCCCGACCTAGCTTCTCCCGAAAAATTAGGCCCATTACGCTTAAATTTTGAGAAATTTCACAATTTGGCAATTCCTCAAGAAGCAAAACGACGCCTTTTTGAGGTTTTGCTGTAGCACGTGTAATTGGAGGAGAATAATTTGAAGAAAAAGCTTTTAACATCTACCTCAGTCACGGTCGCCACATTTGTGAAGTTTGATCCTATATGCTCATGAACTTCTCAAAATAAAGACCGGTCTTCAAGTACTTTATTGAACTAGGTGCAGGTTCGAGACGCAGGTGTGTACTGTCAAAAACTTCCCTAGCGTTAATATTCTCCTAGCCTACTTTTTTCACAGAATATCACAAAAAGTCAGTTTTATTCTCAACAAAAGTTAGGAAGTGACAAATCCAGACGATAAACTGTATCAAAATCGGACTAAAGACTCACGGAACAAACAGTATAAAAGCAAGTTTGGAAATGTATCAAAATCTTAGCCGAACAAAATGGCGAACCCCACTGCTCAACACCCCACTTCAGTGGCGCTGAACTAGCTTTCAGCAGAGACTTATATAGTGAGAAGAAATCGATAAAGCCAACCCTACACATCAGTTGAAAATGATTAATTGTTTGTCAAGTCAAAGTGTAAATTCGGACATCTGTTGTTTCAAATATCGACCCTCTCCTCAAAAATACGTCACAGAACTACAATATGACTACTTTTATACATGTACTGTCAACTTAACACTGTAATTTAAATTACGGTAGAAATACTGTAGGAATATTGTAGAATTACTGTCAACTCAACGGATTACTGTAATTTCAAACTCTTAGGCTTAGGCTTAACACGTCTTACTGACTGATATTCCACAGAACCTCCAAACACCCGGAAGGTTATGTACCCGATTTTTCCTCACAATTATGGGAGGGACAATGTTCAAAAGCCAAACGTGTTACAGATAAGTGACCAGGGAAGAAGAGGACCCTCCCGAATCCCTCCCCTCCCACAAGTTTGCGTCGCACCCATTCTCAGATGGGGGCGTCTTTTTCTACGGCCCCTTGTGCATCCCCTTCTTCATCTACATCTGCCCCTCTTTACCTCTTAAATAGATTTATATCCTTTTATTTTAAAAATTCTTTCATATTCCAAATTAACACACCCTGTATAACTGCTCACAATAATTTGTTGCTTTAGTTTCTAGATATATTTTTGTTTTTGTTATCGTTGCTTTAAATTTAAATAAAAATTTCTAATAATGTAGCTCTTTTAAATTCCCTTTGCCCTATTAATTTTTCATTGTTTCCACACAAAAGAAAGCGTCGCCTTTTGAGAGATCATGTTGACAAAACTTTCCTCCCTCCCTTTTTGTCACATTTTCTTGCTTAGTTATTTGTGGAGATGCCCGTATACCGTGCCAGTTTTGTTACTCGCTCCCAGTCTGGACAAAGTAGAGGCGCTAGGTTCTTCTTTCTCCTGAATCATGCGAAGTCGGTCATTTTGCGCAGAGGGGCAAGGTAACTTTTCGGACGTAGGGTTCTTTCCTTTTCTGATTCCTTTACTCCTCCACCCTATATACGGTCAAAACATACCGTGGAGTAATGGCTCGTGTGTATGGGTTACTATATGTGATTGCGTGTGTGACTGGTTCATAGATACGAACGGGCGTGATGGTAGTGTGCATGTGACCTGGGTGTTTCGGTAAGCCAATTTAGCCATTATTAGTGGATTTATGAAATTTTCCCCACTCTCCTCCCTTATTCTAAATATGCTTGAGAAACTGGCTTGAGAATAGCCTCGACCGCGAAGCTTAGCTTGGCCCTCCTCCATTTCCCCTAGGGTGTTCATGTTAGAAGCTTTGTAGTCAGCCGTACCTGAGTTCATCTCGAAACCGGCATGTTATGGCCCGAAACTCAGGGTGGGTTAGTGGCTACTTTTCCCCTCACCCCTTTATTGCAATCTCTCAAAAAACTTAATACTTTAATAAATTAGATATGTTTATTCATTTGTTCTCGTCCCTTACAAGAGTTTAACTTTTTCCAAATTTTGTTACTCCAAATTTTGTTACTTGTTTTGTATTTTTCATAGTTTGGCAATACCTTTGACAACTGCGGTCTCCCCTTTAAAATGATTTTTCTTCCTACATTAAAAATTTCCTTGGCGCTCGCACAGCTCGTGCAATAAGACCCTGGGAAATGTAGTATAGGCAGTAGGGGAACATGCTTCACTTCACTACTTCACTTCCAGTTTCATTTCAGAACAGTTTCGTAATTTATCTTAAAAACCCCTAATACTTCCCCCAAAGCTATTGAACTCTTTATTGTTTTTCTGCTTGATTGTCTGGTATTCATAGTGTATTTGCGGATGCGAAAATGTGTATTTTGCAATGTTTCACTATCTTTATGGTCGAAGTTTCGTGAAAATCTCAAAATTACTTTTTTTCTAATAATCGTGAAGATAACACTACGTGGAAATTCTTTTATGTTTGGCTTGTAGGAGATTGGGCACAAAAATCAACTTATGTCAACGGGTGGGTATTTTGCAATATCCTTGCCCACTAGTAATCATTAGTCCCACCATCCTCCGTTAAGATTATTGAGTGGTGCCGAACAGCCGTGTTGTCAATTTGGGGATTCAACCGTTTTGGAATCCTTGGGATTGACTTTACATTAAACCCTTTTGTATTTCTGCTAACTCAATTTACCCCCCTTTCCCCTTGTCCCAGTTATGTCCCCCCTCTCCCCAGAGTCATATCTTATTGGTAGCCAGTAAGTTTGTTATATTTTTGTTATCTTTTATTTAACCTCTGTACCCGTTGATCGTATTTCTAATTAAATCAGCAGTTGTCTAATCGAATCTTAACCTTATCTTATTTGGGTTGACCTGATTTTAAGTTTCAGGCAGTCGCTCTGGTGTAGTCTCACCCAGGCACAAGTCTCACTGAGGCACAATTAGTCTCACTCAGGCACAGTGAGTCTTACCCAGGCACAAGTCTTGCTGAGACACACATGTCTCACTCAGGCACAAAACGGTCTTACTGAGGAACACAGTAGTCTCACTGAGGCACAATTATTTCAAAAACCAAGTGTACATAGATTCTGACTTTAATTTGATACCAAGCAAGAATAATGCAAACATGTAATATTTGCGCTTAAACTAAACTAGTAATTAATCGGAAAGAATTTGTTATTTAAGTTCACAAATAATTAAGAAGTTTGTAGGTTATAACCACAAGAGATAAGACAAAAGCGACTGGTTTACTCTTTGGTTCTTATACATTCTAAAAACATATACTTTTAGTTTTTGAAAAAATTTAAACAACCTTCTGAAACGTCTTTTTTCCAAACCCCAGGGGCCAATGTTATCAAGCATCTCAACCCGGGTTGAAACCACAACCCGGGTTGAGTTTGGGGTTGAAAACTTCGACCCAATGTTATCAAAACAGGGTTGAATAAACCTTCGGGTTAAAAACAGGGCTGGGTTTAAAATCTGGGTTGAAGTAGAGCCGAATTAACGCTGACAAAAATAAGTCAACCCCAAAATGTTTGATAACATTAGGTTGAGTACTGGGGTTTAGCCAACCCTAAAATATTAGGGTCGAACCCAAAAATGGATTCAACCCGGGTTGAACTCAAACCGATTTTGATAACACTGGCCCCTGAAACAAGAAACAAGGAAAAGGTTTCCGATTCTAAATTCCTACTTTCCTAATTCAAATTTGTGTTCACATCTATTTAGACTTCAGATTCCAATACATTCCTTGTGAATCAGAAAACTTGTCTAATTTTAGGATGCAATATAAATCAAACAGTTGCCATCTAACAAAAGGCAAACAAATTAATTTATATCTTCCTACGACATATACATTACTGCAGCAAAATGTACCGCTAAATCAGCACAAACAAAACAATTTCGCTCCCTACATTTTTTGGCCAGACTTTGGTTGTCTTGTATAATCGGTTTGATATCTTACCGAAAGAAACTACATTTTATTGTGAAAATAAAATTGTTAAGCAATTGCCGAAAGTATTTTGTTTAGTAGTGTCCAAAGGTTCCAGTTTTGTGTTAATTTTATATGTTTCAAGCTCATGCTTAATTTAAAACTTAAAATTCTCTTCTTAACCCTTAATTAATCAATGACTGTAACCTTTAGCCATTAATATGATTTCGAAAATCATTCGAAAAAATCACATTTTCTTGAGTCTTCGAAATTTTTGAAAAATTAAAAATAAGAATTAAAACTGCAGCAACAAACGACAGCTCTAGTGTATGGATGTAATGATTTGCTTAGCAGTATATATTAACACAAATTTTAAAAAGGAGAATCCTCTTGTGCCTGGGTGAAACTAATTGTGCCTGGATGAGACAAATTGTGCCTCAGTGAGACTGATTGTGCCTCAGCGAGACTTCACGAAATTTTGTGCCTCTGTGAGACCATTTTGTGCCTCAGCGAAACTACGTTGTGCCTGGGTGAGACGCAACCGTCGCCCCGGGATCCCCGGGGTATTTTCTGAGTGTTGTAGTCGGTCCACTCCCCACTTTTGTCTAAGCGCAAGACAGTCCGGCGTCCCCCAAAATTATCATTCCCTCTCCTTGGCGAGACTCGTCCGGAATTTAAAAGAGAGCTGCCTGAAAATAGATCTCCTTAGCAGTCAGGCTTGTGTTGTTGTAGTTATTGCCGGGCTACTCAGCCATGAGGTTATATGAGGACTGACTCTCCCCGTCAGTCATAGTTAGTATGTGTTATGGGTTTCCCTAGGGACTTAAACCTCTGACTCAAACACCACTACTTAGGACTGGCGCAATGAACCTTCGACTGCAGGTGGAGATCTTTAGTCCAGGCGGCTCACACACGCTGACAAACCTCGCCAAGAGGGTGTGGGCTAAATTTTGGGGGACGCCAACGCGACGCCAGACCAAATTGGGCATGTACAGAAGTTAAGCTCAGCTATAAATACCCCGGCCTAATCCCAGAGTTGTACCTAGCTATCTAAGAGATGAAAATCTAGTTAATTAAAAGTTACTAAAAATTAATTAAACAAAAGAGATGGAAACTGGACCCTTTTAATCTAGGACACGTGCAAAATCACAACAGAGAAAACCCACCTGAACTACCTAGAGTGGGGACAAGTTATAAACAGCAGGCGACCCGACCGAAAATAATACAATCACAATGGAGGGGGTAACAAATAAATGGTGACACCAGCAGTAAATGGAGGTGGGAGGGGAGCTAACAGAAACGGAAAAGTGGAATTTAGCTAACGAGGGCAGACCCAAGGGAACGGAGGCAACCCGTAGAGAAAGAGGGGGAGGGGAAAAGTGAGTTAGAATTTGAGGAAAAGCAAAAAGGAACGAAGTTAGAAATTAGGAAAGGGGATAGGAGAGATGAGTTCAAAAGAATTTTGAAACGAAAAACAAAGAAAACTTAAAGACGTGATATAGCTTGACTTACTTGACTTAAGGTCCGAGAGCATGATGTCAGGCATCCGCTGTGACCTGTCCCCGTACGATCCGCCGCACGTGATATAGCACTAAGGGAATACCCCCAAACTTGGACCGACTGCACACCGCCAAAGAAAACTCCCCACTGCACTGATTATGCACATGATTCAAGTCTGCAATACATGTTTCGTCAGCATCACGTGACATACATGATCTATTTTTCCAGACATGACAAAATTTACAACAGTTGCACCAGGGGATTTTTAGGGGATTTTGGGGGAAAATGGGAAAAGAGCGAAATGTAAATATTGGAAAGGGGGTGATAGCACAGTCGCTATCACCTAAATTACATATGACTCTCGCTTCGTCTGACTGCTGTCCCATGATGGGAAGCTGTAGCTAGGGTTGTTCGGGGGGCCGGTGGTGGAGCAACCCCCAAACGGCCCGGCCCCCATTTTATTTTCGGGGGCCGACCCACGGCCCAGCCCCCCAAATCGGGGGGGCCGGGTCTAACACGGCCCCGGGGGCCGGTGTCGGTCACGGCCTCCAAACCGGCCCCCATTTCGATTTCATGTGGAATGTACGAATTTTTCCAATGCTAATGTAGTAATTAAAGGTGTTGGTAGCTATTATTTAATTTTAGTTTTTGGCAAACTATCAGATTTCATCTTATATTAATAGCTTCTTGGATGGAAATACTTTGGAAAAATTATTGTCGAAACAAAGTAGTAATCGGAACTCAGATTTTATCTATCAAGATGTACGGAATGTATGCTCTATGTTAGGATCAATTTCTATATTCCCTGACTCTATCGTTCACTCTTAGAGGTTTTTGTGGATGCTATAGGAAGTTTTGTAGCTTTTTAAGCGATCCTTTCACAGAAAAAGCTCCCATTTACCCAATCTCATAATTTTAAATTGCAATAGATTGCACCTGCACAGACGACTATTTTGATACAAGATAATGTAGTAATTATGCTAATTATAGCTGTTACTTAACATTAGAAATTAACATGGAAAGTTGCCATATTTTAAGAAAACCCATCGTGTTGTATATTATTCGAATGCTCTTGACGAGGCGAATTTAATGGTGTACAAATTAATTCAATTAGTTAAGCTGGTCGATGGTTTAGCGGAAAAAAGTAATTTTTCCGTAATAGCTAGTACATTCCAGTTTGTTTATTCTGACTTCTATAATTTCTTTCTACTCTAATCTAGTTCATGTGCCACTGCACTGGCAGGATGGGTTAACTTGGATATGTAGTGTGAAAACAACATACTGGAGTCATTTATTTTTCCAGAGCCAAGAAAATAACCCAAACTTGCGACGTAGGATAAAACTATGCAAAAAAACTATTTTCAAATCATTATATTGATAAGGAAAATTTTTTGGCATTGGGGCCGCGGGGCCGGTGGTGAACTCGGCCCCGGGGGCCGGTGTCGATCACGGCCCCGGGGGCCGGTGGGGGGGCCGGCCCCCAAATGAAGCGGCCCGGCCCACGGCCCGGCCCCCCAATTTGGGGGGCCAGGGGCCGGCGCCGGCCCCCCTTTTTTCGTACTTAGCACAACCCTAGCTGTAGCAGACACCTTCGTGGCCTTTCGGCTCCGGTAGTAAGACATCCAGGGTCAGAGATTGTGTTACATTGCGCCAGCTCGAGTAGTAGAGGTAGTGCTGCGACTTAGCTCCCAGGCTTCTTCACTACATTTGAAATCCTTTTGCAGAATATCTTTCCATGGCTTAAAAATTGGTTTACAGTGCAACCCTCCCGCACACCACTATAAAATTTGTATTTTTGAGATAATCCAGAGCGGATCAAAGAAAGTAAGGGGTGGAAAAAGATGTACTCCACCCAGTAAGCACAATTTAAAGGTTTTTATTCTGACTCTAGACGTTGGTGTGCTAAGGCTACACACGTTTTTATACGGCTGACTTCAAATGTGCTGTGTCTGAACTATAAGTAAAGGCTTCTATAATACTATGAAATAGATGAATCGTTAAAAGTTGTTGCGATCTGATATATCACCTTATAACATTGTAGTCTTAGTTAGCTATTGTTGCGAAAAGTACTAACTCAGGACAGTTCACACAGCTAAGCAGCTCAGTTCCAAGATTTTATGGCCAGACTTTAGAAAGTGAGCTTGTGAAAACTGGGAATAGCCTTTCAGGGCAAACACAAAATTGAATGTGACGTGGTGTAATGAGGCGACGTGACATTGGTACTCTAAATGTTGATAATTATGTTAAATGAATTTATTTTGAGTTTAAATTAAGAATGGAATTTTATTTTATGATAAAATTGTAGTGTGTGAAATTTTAAGTGAAATTGTTCTGAAAATGTAGTTGAAGTTGGTAGTTTTATTACGTTGAAATAATGTGTATATTTGTCAGCCAGCCTAGTCACTAGGTGGCGCTGTATGTATATCTATTTTCGCTGGAAATTTTTCGACTTTTCTCTCTCAAAAGGGGTCTTAAAACTATCCAATCAAATTCAGCCAGCATATGTTGAAGCCAGTTTTGTCTGCCTATGGGTCTCATTACTGAGTGTTGTATCTGTTTTCGTGCTGACCGGTTGTGTTTTCCTATACGTCCCTTCTGCGTGTGTCTACTATTGCTATTCCATTTTGAAGTAGTGACTATTTCTCGTTATCAAAAATTCAATACGCTCCAGGGTGACCCTGTAGAGCCTTTCACTTTACATTTAAAAATTGTTCATCTTTAGCTTATGAATTCATTTCTAGTAGGCTTTTTCCTATAGTATCTCTAAGTCTTCTGTAAGTGGCCGTGACGGTTTAGGGACATTTATTAGCTTATTTTGGCGGGGATATTAATTAGTTTAATTATTTGAAAGTTATAGTTCTTGTTATTGTTATTTTTAATTTTTGGCTTTGTAAAAATATTGAATTATTCTGTTTTTGTATTGAAAATTTTGTGAAAAGTTTCTCTGTATTTTTCTTCCTCTAGCATTGTTCTCTTCTTTAACTGTACACTTAGTTTTCGGGGGTCTCCCCCAGCGTCATACACGCTTTCATTATAGTAAATGTGGTCATATTTTAGACCTATAGGGCGTCCTTTTAGTTAGGTTTTTGTATTAGATTGTGTACATGTTAGGCAAGGTTTTTCTGAGTCTTATTTGGGTAGGAAGTTACTTATTTTTAAGTGTGTACTTTTCAGCAAATTTGGGGTAGTTTCTTTCATATTTGAGTCTTTGCTCTTCATCGGCCGTTAAACTGCTTTCAGTGGGGTGCACTTAGGAAAATTATGGCGAGGTTGGGTCGACTGGAACTACATCTCCTCCAGGTTCGACGTTCTCCTTGTGCGCAGTTTCCCACTCGTAAAGTTTGGTTAGTCAGTACACTGCCAACTTTACAGTGGTAACGCATTTCTAGTCGTAGTTTGAATAACATTTCTGGCTTCAAATTAATCACTTGACGAACTTTTTTGTTGTTATTGTTGTAATTGTTATTTTATTTAAAAAACACACAGTTCAGATTTAACTATTCAAAAATTGGTCGGTATGAATGAAGTGTTAATGAATCCATCAGGCAAATTGGAAATGAGCAGTAAGTTTCAATAGGCCTATTCAAAAAACTTGTCACTACGGTTTTGGGCACGAATTCAGACTTAAGCTTGGTTCAATTGTGTTTGAGTATCTCAATCGGTAGAGCGTTGGCCTAGGTCACCAAAGGTTGTGGTTTCGATCCCAAACTCAGGCCCGCAGTTGGCAGAGCGTTTGCCTAGTGCGCAATGGATTCGTGTCCTACCGGATGCTACAGTTATTCGGATCTTCAGTGACACTTGGCTTTGTTTCTTGTTTGACCAGAACAGCTACGAAACAGGAACACGGGTCTGCGTTGCAAGAGTTCGTTTTAAGATAAGCTTAAGTAACGGCTTTGGAGGACTGGTTTCACACCATCCTGCTAAGCTGGGAATGATGTCCACAACTTTTAACATTTCTTCATTTTTTTTCGCCACAGCCAGCTAAACCTTGGCAAATTATTTTTCAACTCAGTTGGGATGTATTTTATTCTCTTCCAGGAATCTCCCAAACAGCCTCCCCAGTGGGTTACCTTTGCAACTGGGCCAGATGTAGCAAAGCTGAAACCACCAATCCTGTGTTTGAACCAAGCTGAAAAAATAATAAGTTTGCAGAAAACTGAAATCTACATCTAAAATTAAATTCTTAAATTGCAGTATAAACATCATAAATTTTTTACTTTAAGAAAGCCCACAAATTTACGGAAGCGGTTACTGGTACAGTTCCAATAATACCAGCAGTGATTGCGATTCGGTTTGTTCTTATCATGAAATGATTTGCGACTTTGGAGATATTGATAATGAGCCACCTGCGGATGTACTTCTTTCAATCATGCAGAACTCTTACCATGCAATATTTAACAAGTTTTGTAATGCTACCGAATTGTTTGAAAATAGAACTTCTGATTCCGATCCAAGCGTTTCGGGGGCGTGGTGCGTTGGTTGGAAACCCGGGCCTGAACTGCCAAGCTGCACCGCTAGCAGCCCTAATACTTACAGATTATGCAGATGCATCAGTAAGGTTTTGTTAAACTCAGCTTCAAGAACATGTTAAAGTATCAAGAGGAAATAATTAATGTGAATATAGTTTCCTAGATTCCATATTCCGCATCAATGATACACATTGACATAAGAGCAGTATAGTAATTCAGCACTAATCATTTTGCTCGTGTTACCCCTCTATTCCGACTTTCCGCATGGGGAACAGGTCCCTAAAAGATTTCTGTTATTTTCGTTCTGAGGTATTACAGTTCCAATTGTTTCAAAGAAGCGTATTTAATGAGAAAAAAATTGCTGTGTAGTCTTGAAGCACTCAAATATTCAAACGCGGGTCTAGATCCGAAAAGCATGCTTCTGGACAAGGCAGACTTATTCATTTGTATCTTAATCCGTTGCTGTTATACCATCTTTGGACAAGGCTATCTTAATATTGCAACGTTTAATTTAGTGTTTAGTCGTCAATTCAACTTCTACGACAGAAAATGGTACCACAATGACTATTCCTTTTACCACAGCGGAAACTACACTGGAATCTTTGGAGACCTTGTCAGAGTTCTGTACGCAGTATGAAAGCATTTTTATATATCATAAACATGCAATGGCATTTTGTAAGTAAAGCCAGTGATCATCTAACTATCTGAATTGCAGTTTTCTGAGCATTATTTTTAATTTCACTCTGCAGAGGTTAACTTCAGTCCTTTGGAAGGCTCTCAGATAAGGCTCTCCAAGAGCAAAATTGAGCAACCGATTGCTTCAAATAGTAGGATGTGCAACAGACTTGAAATCTCAAAGTCATAGTCATAAAGAGTTTTCAACAAATACATTGGTCCATTTAATAATAGAATTCTGTTTCATCACAAATGGCCATTTCAGCAATGATGGTTTCTAATGGAACGCTTCCACTATCAAATGCTACTGCATCCACTTTATATACAACTCCATCTTCAGTTCCTATCACTTCAACTACACTGTCGACAACAATTTCAACGACATTTGTTCCTTCAACGGCTACTACTACTCTTACTACTACTACTACTACTACTACTACTACTACTACTACTACTACTACTACGATCACGACTATTATTACTGCATCTACTACTATTACTACTACTACTACCACCACCACCACCAGTACTACTACTAGTACTACTATTACTACTACTATTCCTGTTACAATTACTACTGCAACTACCACTACTACTTCTGCAATTTCCTCAACGCAACAGCAAAGCTCCACACTGAGTACCACCAAAACTAAAACTTACTTTACGGCGTCCTCTTACTACAAAAGCTTGGAAGAAATTAAAGCATCGACTTCACGGTTCATTGATCGATATAAATCTGAAAACGTAAGCACTTCTGAAGTTACTCGTGTTGCTTTGGCGCATCAGACTTTTGAGTGGCTCATAATTCCTATTATTTGTTATATAATATTTCTTTCATCAGTACTCTAATACTACTATGCATGTTATTTAATGTTATGGTCCCATATATTACATATATAGTTACCATATTTAATATATTATGTCTTGTCAGCATTATGCTATTATCTATATTATGCTATCTGCCTGAGTGGCTTCCAAGCAAAATTAAATTATAGCACCCCTCCCAAATACTTCTCTTCAGAGGCAAAAACTCTCTCTCTCTCTCTCTCTCTCTCTCTCTCTAAGATTTTTGGTTTCACTTGTTTAAGCTAAAGCTTAAAAGCTTTTATATGTTAGTTGTTATTATTTTACCTGACTAATTTTATTTAATGTTTAGAGCAGCGAGGAGCAGTTGAGAAACACTGCATCCGATCTCATAAAACTGAGAAGCAGTCGTTTGTCACCTCAAAAACGAAAACATTTAGGTGTCAGAAGAGGTGATCTAATGGACAATTGCAAGTTCGGCAGTAAAGAAGGATGTGCAGGGTAAGCACTGTACATATGTAATAACGTCTTCTGATTGATGATTTTGACACATAATGAGTAATCTACGAATGGTTCTAATGGTTATAACTGCTGTCAATGATTGCAATATGCTGAAGATAGGCTAGTTTGACTAGAGAATAGCTCTGTAGTGCAAATCATATCTATTTCCCGTGTAAACAGTTGTGCGTCCAGGCAGCCAAAAATCCAGTGCCACATTACAACTATTTATTCCTGCAGGAGCAGGAATGTGTAAAACAGAATTTAGCATGAACAATGGTAAGTGGTAACCCCCCCGAGATTTCGGCCTTAATGTGCCGATCATCTCGCAGGCCACTTCCATTAGGAAGGGCCAAGCTTCCCACTCTTGCCATTATAGACTCTTGGTCTAACATATTTAGTTCTTTACGATTACTGCTAAGTGATGTTCTCAGTGCTTTGCGATCTTTTATGTGTTAATTTTATACCGAAGGCTCTGTGCTGTGAATATACTACCGCTCGGTAGGATATTTTGGAGGATAATTGCAGTACGAAGCCGAAAGAAATGATGGAAAGGAAGTCAAGGGAAATTACAAAATAAACTAGAAGAGAAACTTCTAAAGTTTATATTAAATTGGAACAAAGATAATTTTCTAACTTAAATACTAAAAGGTCTACAAAGGAATATCGCCCCATTTGGGGCCTTTTCTGTTCATGATAAAGATCAAGTTCAATGGCTCTTACATTGGTATAGACGGAAAATAAACTTTAATTGAAGTAACCAAATGATTGCTCTTTAACACACACTAAACAAATAACTTATTAAATGCTAAGCATTAAATGCAGATAACGAGTGTATGAGATAATAATTACATTTAAAGATTCATTCAGTTTATTCGATATATGCATATGTTTTAACATTTGCTTTTAACATATTTCAGCTTGTTTTCGAAGGAGTTCCAAGATTATCACTATGGAAATTGCTACAGCTTTAACACTAACTCGAATTTGTCTGCTGAGTACAACGAAAGGATTGGGAGGGATTACGGTATTTATCATTATAAAGCTATGTTAATGTTTGTAACGAAATTGCACAACAAACCTCCAAATAACTGCTATCAGTGAAATACAGCACTGTAATGCAGCAATTTGGTAATGCGGCAGTATATTTTGTGGAAATATCTTAATTTCTCGATGTTGCAAATGTCCAGAACTTCTGAATAAATAAGCAAATTAAGAATTCTGAAATAAATACGGAAATTAGGAATTCAAGATTTCCGTAATATGCAAATTCGTATTGCCACTATTTAAGGGAAGGAAGGTTTTAATTTTCCGTAACTCTTTCCTTAAAATTTTTTTACAGAAAATCAATTTGGATCTGATTAGAAGTTGTTTTCGGGAGGATGAAGGGTTCTGTTATATTTCTACACGCACCTGTTTGTTCGGTATCCAGGATTATGATATTTTGGGATAAATCCTTAAATCTTTAGATTTTTATAAGAATCTTAATTAAAACACTTCTAACGATTCGGTCCAGCTTTGGATATAGTAAATTCTTATTGTTTTTAGTGCCTGTTAAAGGGGAGTTGTATTTATAACATTTGGCCTTTTGCACTACTGTTTCTTCAGCATAAAGCCAATCCATGTCAGCACCTGCGAACTGATTTTAACAAACACTCTGTAATTACCAGAATTTAAACCTAAGATTAAGTGAAATATATGTAATAAAACGGATTTCGGGTAGACACTGCTTTTGGTCAATCTAGGTACTGAGAGGTATTTGCAAGTTTCAACTTCAATCTTTATTCTCACAGCCCTTTCTATCTAACAAGTTTGGGGGGTCGGGCAAACTTGATTTCAACAGGATACGATCAGAGCACTGGTGAAATGGCTCTCGTTTAGGATCTCATCAAACGATGTTCCGAGCACTGGTTAGATGGCTCGTTTCTCCTTGAACTACCTAATAGTTAACTAACTACTCAACGGAAATTTGATGTTAGTTAACTATTCTACCTAGGCCAGGTTTCCGTAACTAAATTAAAGGGCCCACCCTGCACCTCAAATCAAATAACTGAACTATCAAAGGCAAGCACAATGATGAATTGGAAATTGGGACTGCCTAATTTAATTTGTTTCTGGTATAACACTTCCAAAACTGTCCACTTTAACAATTGATAATTAGTAACAATATTTCACAAGCCTTGATAAAGACGTAGCAATACAGAAAGCACAAGATCAAGTTTTAAACCACTGAACACAACACAGATCAACTCGGGACGTTTGTCATCAGCTCGATGCTAGCTCAACCTCAAAACTCACGTTACCTTTTGGCATAGGCGGAACCCAAATAAGCCAAAATGAAATGCAACAGATAAATTACAGAATTACAGAGACGTGGTGAGAGAGAGGTGACCGTGAATAAACGAAAAGATACGGGTACAAACTCCCACAGGCACAATCGGCCAGCAAAGTCACAACAGACAACTCAGGCGTAGCAGCCAAAACACGAAAATAGATCCAGACTAGTACACAACCGTACTCCACCAAAGTCAACCTCAAACTGATTTGAAATTGGGGCTCAGTCACCTTCTCCCCTCTCACCCTTGTCCACGTGAATTTCTGCAGTTTTCGGTCTTTTTGATTTCTTTTGATTTGGGAGCGACCATTTACGACAGAAAGGCATACGTCATGATAAGCATGACGTATGGGATTGCTTTTGGGCTCATGGGGCTTCCAACTTTCTAACTTATGACGATTAACCCCACTTCCCAAACTTGAACCTTTTAGGAGAAAAACTCACTAATTAAAAAAATTTCAAGCAAACAGAAAAATGTTAGTTTCACAAAGACATCCCAATTCAGCAAAAAGGCGCATAACTGTATCGGACAAGTACAAAGGTTCTTGCACACATATTGACAAATGTTAAGTTGACAACAATTATTCCCAAGACTGTAGTGAGTTAGAATTAGGAATTAGTAAACAGTTTCTAGTTAGTTAACAAAATACAGAGTCACAGAGAGTTGGTTAATAATTAAAGAGAGAGTTAGTAGACACAGAGCCAAGAGTTTGAAAACAGCAAATTAAACAGAACAAAGAGCCAAACTAGTCAACTTTTAACTTTTTCTTTACTTCTGGGCTAAAATTAAATTTTCTTGCCCTTACATATATACAGAAACTGATCAACTACGCCGGAAGCAAGTGCAGAGCTACGCGTTGCTGTTGTTGAAATTGAGGGACAGACTGATCTACTAAACATCTAGCCATAACCTTTCACACTCCTAGGTGATAGCTTTGTTTGAAATTCGTGCTTGATACATCATTTGGATTAGTACTAAAATGCTGTTTAGTCAACACATTGTCAGCAATCTTGAAGCTCCTGAAACTTCAGCACCAGTTATCTTACAAACCATTTAGGTTCAAACAATGCATTGATAACATAAAGCTAAAGACGCTATGCTCACATTTAAATTTGCATTCAGTACTAAAACTATATTCAATTGCATCCAGTACTAAAACTATATTCAATCACGCTGAGTAATTATAGGGATACGAGTCATGCTGTTGGTATCGCAAGAAGAATACAATTCATTGTCTACAACTGCAGGTGCAATCATCTCAATTTCTCCTTATGGGTCACAAGTATTTTTTGATCGAGACGGACATTTTGTGGCGGCCGGATTTACCACAACCTTTGGCATAGCCTATGTCAGTTCTGCAAACAGTTTTAATAGTGCAGAGTGAAAAAAGCAGCCATTTTTGAATATGTCAGTTGTATTTTAAACCAGAGTGCAGAAGTATAGGAATGCTGCAATATTACAATAATGCAGAACTAATAACAAGCATCTTAATCAAAACGGCCTGCGCTTTGCTGCAGATAAGTATACTTTATAGCACGGCTCTGCGTGCATTCAGAGATATATACGCACGCCGTGCGGGAAGCTCCGAGTGTGTGGCACGAGTGCGCGAAGCGCACGAGCTCCACGCACGAGGGCTTCAGGTGCGACGATGCATACATCTCTGAATGCAAGCAATGTCGTGTTATGAAGTACTTATACAACGAAACAAGCTATAAATGAAGCTTTCCACTAAACTAATAAAACATGATTCAGTGATGCTGCAGATGAGACACAAGTTCAATTAATTTTTCAGGTCATCTGGCAGTAAATTTGCCGCCGCTGGGAGGCCTTTTTTGGTGTGCAGCTGAGCTGTCTACGTTGGAGCTCAACTGCACACACTGCTGCGCTATGCAGGTAACTGTATGGTGCAGCAAAAGTTTAGGTTCTGGGCTCCCAGCGTGCACCGTGCGGATAATTAAATTATCCGCACGGTGCAACGATACAGAAGAGCAACAAAGCTCTCCGTAGCGTGCAATCAGCTATATATACGCACGCAATTAACATAGGAAAAAGGGAGAGTGAGTTGTATAAGTGTAAGTTGTAGCACTGCCAGCAGTGCTCTCAGAGATTTGTATGCACACTAGAAGGCGAAGCTCCGAGTGAAGGGCACGAGTTGTGCCCTTCACGAGGGCTTTGCTGCAAGTAAGCTCACAAATTTCTGTGAGCACAACAAGCAGTGCTACAACTGGCTTGTACTATGGCTCAAAAATAGCAGACATTTAGTCTTTTATATGTCATGTCTTTAAAGACTGACTTTTGGCCTCAAAATTAAGTCGTTTTATACAATTCAACCTAATTTGAATATTTCTTTCGGCAGAAAGTATAAAAGGGGGGGGGGAATTCTTTATCATTGCAGTCAGCTCTGCAGGCTGTCAGCAGCCTCGCTGCATACTCCGTCAAGAGGGAAGTGAAGGCTTACCGTGCAGTACAATTGTACTGCACGGTGTAGCGTGCAATTCAATTGTACGCAGGCGGTTGTAGCATGGTTCGATTACACTGAGCCATGTTACAAGCAAAGTTAAGGCACGTGGTTCTTAGTTCAATAGTGCAACTGTAAAGCTACCTTAATAACAATAGATTTGTGATTTAGTCCGAGACAAAAAGAGGCCTAAACAAGTTCGATTGCGTGGATTCTATATACTCCGAGGAATACAATGACTATCCTTCACCCTATCGATTAGAGGTACAATTACTCGTTGTGAAGATAACTAAGAAAGATACCGTTATGATATACCATTTATAATAATCCCACAGTATAAAAGGAATTGAATTAAGACTGTAATTAAAATGTGGACTTTCTAATAATTAAAGTTGATTCCGCAGGGAAACGCTAAATTATGCTACAAAATGTCAAATTTTGCTGCTGGAGAAGAAGCAGAATAAGTAAACTTTCAGCTAATTTCAGTGCTTTCACAACACTACCTTGCAGTCTATGCTGATTGGTCCGATCCGGCCCAGCTTTCTCCCTGCTCGCAGCTAGTAAATTCGGCGGGTCGGGGTGACGCATCGAAATGCTCGTCTCTAATTCAGGCTAAAACAAGAACTTGTTCCTGCAAACATAAAAATTTTCATTAGAATATTTAATTTTCAGGCTTGTGAGAAGACCAGAGACTATAGACATTTGGCTAATCAGTGCGGCTGTTCCCACCCAGCAGGTCCTGTAGCCGCTGACAAACCGCATTGCACAGAGGATGAAGATTGTGAGCAGCCATTTTCTGGTTTGGAGTTTGTATGTTAGCAGACATTAATTACTTAATCAGCACCTATTTCCTTTATTTTTATGTGAATTAAAGCTTGTCGTTTACATGCACTTCTGTATATACTTAATTTGCAACATTATGCCTGCAAAAAGCATACAACCGACAGGAAGCAGCTTGCAGTTTCATGAAAATCTCTATGCAATGAGTAAGTATGGACTCAACTGAACGTTACAACGTGCACCTGCATTCAATTAAATTTGTATGCTACAACTAAATTTACAGAACGTCACTACAAAATACACTAGAAATTAACACTAAATTGTTACACTATTAACAAATTTTAGTTCTATGCCTGCAGGATGCGCTACTGGACTGGAATTTCACCCAAGATACTCCATGTCCTAACAAATGTTGGTAAGTGGAATTGGATATTCAGTTTGTAAAATAAGTTTAAAAAGCTTGTTATTTGTGCAAACTTAATTATTAATGGTGGCTGAACACAACTACTATTTACTTTATTTGGAGTGCAAAGTTGCTAAGCTTTATTACATGTTGTTGTTGTATACATGCATCATTAGAATAATATAGTAAAAACTTAGGAATATGTTTCAATCCAACTGATTACAAAATAACAATAGAATGTTCTATTTTGTTTAGGTTTGAAGAATATGTAATTACAACGACACAGTCATTGTTTCCTTCCAGAAACTATCTAGTAATTATCATTAATTGATGTTAGTAGCTAAAATGTTAATGTTAATCTTTGTGCGAAGTAGACTAGTAGGCATATTACTTGAATTGCAACATTTTTCTTCTATCGAAGGCTGTTGTCCCAGGTTGCTAACATATGCAGTTGTTGTTTAGATGGCTCTGAACAATTCTGCATTAAATAGCTCAGATTTGAGTTATCTGAGGTAACTACGGATTTTAGTTGCAAATTTTTAGAAGCACTGTAAAGTGAATGTAGCATATTTCAAAATAGGTATCTTTGAGAACGTAAATCAACGCTAGTTTCCCATTACCGAATACATGTGGGGTGACGGTGAATCTTGAGTTACTGAAGCAGTAAGATCTACTCTAACTGGTCAATCAAAAATGACAGTTTGCCAGGGATATTGTCTGACAAGACCTTTAAATTGTAAAATTTGAAATGACTAGTGGCATAGGCCGACACTCAACCTTTACCTCACACTGAAACGAAAACTAAATAAGTTAACATGAGTTCATACCAATGCTGTAAGTATGAGTAGACCAAAAAATGTGTGTACAAACTTTGGCCGTTTATAGCAGATTAACCATTGGAGTAAACTCCACCAATGAATATATTTTTAGCATCCTCAGGAGCCCTAGACTTCGAAACTCTGGAAAATCCGGATTTTATTTGATGAATATCTAACATATTTAGTTTTTTGACCAATTTTTATCGCAATCTAAATTTTGTTTCCACGATCGAATAGAACTGTTCCCCTTGCATGTCTTTGGTCTTTGAAATTTTTCACGAAAATGCACCCAATTTCCAGAATTCCCGGTTTTCAAAATTTTCGGATTTTGAAAATTTTCTCCAGCACCCACAAGATGAGCTGGTGGAGTTAGGTGGACTTTCAGACGTCGGTTCTATTACATGGTTTGTTCACCTCATCAAGAGCTTTCGAATGATACCCATATTGTGTTTATCGTAGAAACGTTCGAGAAAACAGGTTTTCGCGAATTCCGGCAATTGAGTGCATTTTCAAGAGTCCATTCTATTACAAAAGTTGTTCAGCGCGATAAGAGCTTTCGAATTATACCAATCTTGTGGGTATTGGAGAAGATTTTCAAAATCCGGAAATTTTGAAAACCGGGAATTCCAGCAATTGGGTGCATTTTCGTGAAAAACTTCAAAGAGCAAAAATATAGCGGGACCGGCTCCATTCGATCGTGGAAACAAAATTTAGATTGCGAAAAAGATTGGTCGAAAAACAAAATATGTTAGATTTTCAGTAAATGAAATCTGGAGTTTTCCGGATTTTCGAAGTCTAGGGCTCCTGAGGATTCTAAAAATATATACATTGTTGGGGTTTACTCCAATGGTTAATCTGCTATATACGGCCAAAGTTTGTACACACATTTTTGGTCGTACTAGTAAAGCTACAAATTTGTTGTTGCTTTTTTGTTCTATTTATTTAGGAACTCTGTTGCATATGTAGAAGTATATTTTGCCGAGGCTGTTTCCATAACATACAACGAAGTCTCCAGATTGACAGTACCTTGTTTTAGTGATAAAATATCATTTCATCTCTTTATTAACAATGGCTTGTGTAAGAGTACAGAACATTTGTTGATCAATAATGCAGCTTTACTTTAAATCTTACCTTATTTCAGTACTAAGCGTTTGGCTAAATGTGCTAGGCACTTTTGTGTACTATGTGATATCAACTTTATAATTTGTAGACGCTGGATCTAGTGACTGATCTGGGATCAATTCTCGGAGTGAGTCTGGGAATGTCTGTCATCAGCGTGGTGGAAATCTTCTTCATGGTTCTAATGAAATTTGGAATTCTTAAAGATTGATTTCTGTTACTATAATATAGACAGAATTTGACTGCGACTTCGTAATACAAAAACACGTAGTCAATGTAGCAATGGTTGTGCATTTGAAATAAAATAGTTCAAACGGTATAACCATGACTTAGTGAGAATGTTGGTAAAACACGGACCCTTTCTCGAACGGGGTTGTGCGACTAAAATTCTGGCTTGTTGGTAAAGAAGCTAGCGGCGACTTATGAATGTTATGTTATGGTTATGTTTGAAATAGTACTGAGATAGTTTTACTAATTTACCTTGGCTGAGGAGACGGATTAAAACTAAAAATTTGCGATGTGCTTGGACTCACCCAGACTAACGCATTTACCTGTGAATAACGCAACTAATTGAAAAGAGGTAGTAGATGTTTGGTTTCGTAGCTGATCTGGAATCAATTTATTGGAATCAGGTTTGGAGATGTCTGCTATTAGTCAGATAAAATCTTTGTCATGTTATAAACGAAATTAAATATTGTGAATTGTGAAAAATTGGGAATTTTACAGAATGCAAAATTAACTTATATAAAATTTCCGGTTGAACTCTCTTCCAAGACATCCGAATTTACGGTTCCCTATCAAAACGTCTAAAGTCAAAACGTCCAACGTTCATAACGTCTACCGACGAAAGCTCTAACGACGAAACGTCTACTGACAAAACGTCTAATTTTTCTAAAATTGTGTCAGACGTTCAAAACGTCTAAACTTTCCAAAATTTTAGTGATTATTTTTTACTTTTTTGTGTGGGTCTGGGAAAGTTTTCGAATAGGCCACTTAGAGTGTGGGTGGCAGGAGCTTGCCAAATCTTCAATGTGAACTTCTGGCATTCTCTCAAATATACTTGTTATTTTCTGCATTAGCTTCAGTATTCGACTAGTCATTGATTATTCACTGATTATTTACCGAATACTGATTACTGATTACTGACTGTAATCAGTAAGATGGTGCAACAGATTTGACTGATTGCTGATTACTTATTAATTTTACGCTTAAGTTCTAAAATTTCTAGAATTGTAAATTGTAATGCAAATTGTAAATTGTAAATTTCATAAATGTTAGACGTTTCGTCGGTAGACTTATGAACGTTAGACGTTTTGACTTTAGACGTTTTGAACGGACACCGAATTTACTTAGTGCTGGAGTTGAATATAAATCAACTAGCGTCATTTGAAGAGAGGAAAACAAGGACTCCAACTAAAATTGCCAAACTAGTAAATGACACGGAATGAAACGAGTGGACAACCTATTTGTTTCTGAAAATTCTTGGTTTTCCTGTATGCAAACATAACATTTTATCATTTAAGAAGAGATGAACTAACTATTGCAGCTGCTTGCATCTAATAGCTACTTCACTGATTGTGTGAACACAAACACGAATTGTTTTTAAAAATGACTGACCAAGCATTTTATATTTTTGACTTTTAAAGGTCGGTTCACAGGCTCAGTCGTATGTCACGTGTCGCAGAGTCGTATGTCGCGTGTCGCTTGTCGCGACAGTGTTCACAGGTTCATAGCTTGTTGCGACAAAAGTGTCGTACGACAAATTGTCGCTTGTCGTAAGGAGTTAAAAATGTTTTAACTTTTGTCGCGTGTCGCGCGACTCTAGCCTATGAAATGTTGACTTTGGCAAGGGTTGCACTGAAATTTCCTGCGACAGTACATCAGCCTGTGAACACATCAGTCACTGCGACAAGCGACAAGCGACATACTACAAATCCTACGCGACATGCGACATACGACTTGCGACAGGCGACACGCGACAAGCGACAGCCTGTGAACCGGCCTTAATGCTTCTGTGAAATCATAGTCGAAGAGAGAGTGAGCAATACCTAAATGAGCATTCAGAATGAGAATGGGAATCCAAAGAAGTGATCGCGAATTTATGCTAAATGACATGTTAGGATATTTATCCATTAGACTATATGCATTCATTCATTACCTTTGCTTTTTTCACAGTCACAACACCCTAGTCAGTGTTCCCAGTAAGGGTATGCCAACTTAGAATGCATAAAGTTTTGAGGGGAAGGATAATACTGACCGCCAATAACTGCAATTACTTTATCTGTTCTACAAGGCTATCAACACGTCCATTAGGTCCAATGGAGCTACTGTGGTTGCTCCACCTGACAGGCAGCCGTCCCTCGACAGTCTTGGAGGAACCCCTTGCATGGTCTGCAGAATAGCAATTAAAATATATAGGTGCTGCATTTTAGTTTTCTACAAGCTCTAAACCTGACATACATATAATCGTCAACTTGTTGCACAGCACACACTGCGCTGTCGGAGGCTCACTACTGCTTTTCTTCAGTTCCTTGCAAGACGAAACTTTTCAGGAATGGCATCCAAATTGTAGACGAGTTCTCCTTGGAAACCCTCTCGGATGCTTGTTTGAAATTCTCTTGCATGTGCTTATTTTACCCAGTTAGTTTTTGCTTTATAAACGTCACTTTGTTGCAATATAATTAAGCCTTTCTCCATTTGCTACAGTAACAGTTATACTCATGTAGCCTGTGCGGCGCGGCTCAGATACTGTAAAATACAGTAAGACTAAGAATACATAATGTATAAGTGTGACACCTGGCACGCTCTTGTTATCAGCTACATGTATGCAGATGTTATGTTCGCTAACGGATCACGACCGCCCCCCCCCACAACTGTGTGCCTAGTACATGGTTCTGTACACTATTTCGCCGTATATTTGCCACGTTAAAGCTCAAGTACCACGTAACTGCGTGATAATTAGCCTCATGAAAATTAGCTTTCATTTCTGATAATTAGCCTAATAATAAGTACCTTCCATTTCTGATAACAAGCTTTGTAATGATTAGCTTCCATTTCCGATAATTAGCCTACTAATAATTAGCTTCAGTTGCGGATAATTAGCTTCAATTTCCGATAATTAACCTCATAATTAGCTTCCATACCTGATAGGTAGCCTCATGAAAATTAGCTTTTACTTCGGATAATTAGCCTCACGAAAATTAGCTTTCATTTCTGGTAATTAGCCTAATAATAAGTAGCTTCCATTTCTGATAATTAGCCTCGTGACAATTAGCTTGCATTGCGGATAATTAGCCCAATAATAATTAGTTTCAGTTGCGGATAATCAGCTTCCATTTTTGATATTTAGCTTCGTGGTAATTTGTTTTAATTACCTTTCATTTCTGATAATTAACCTAATAATAATTAGCTTCAATTTCTAATAATTAGCCTCACGATAAATAGCTTCAATTTCTGATAATTAGCCTCATTCAACCGCGTGATAATTAGCTTGTATTTTTAATATTTAGCCTCTTGATAATTAGCTTCAATTTCCGATAATTAGCCTCATGAAAATTAGCTTTTACTTCTGTTAATTAGCCTCATGCAGATTTGCTTTCATTTCTATTAGCCTAATCCCAATTAGCTTCAATTTCCGATAACTAGCTTCATCATAATTAGCTTCCATTTCTGATAATTAGCCTGATAATAATTAGCTTCAGTTGCGGATAATCTGCTTCGATTACTGATTATTAGCCTCATCATAATTAGCTTCCATTTTTTTATGTTTAGCCTCATAGTAAGTAGCTTCCGTTTCTGGTAATTAGCTTCCATTTCATCTAAGCAGCCACATGACAATTAACTTCTATTTCTGATACTTAGCCTCACGTTAATTAGCTTCAATTGCTGATAATTAGCCTTACAATAATTAGCTTCTTTTTCTGAGAATTATCCTCATGACAGATAGATTCCATTTCTGATGACTAGCCTCATTCAACTGCGTGATAATTAGCTTCCATTATTGCAATTAGCCTCATGATAAATAACTTCCATTTCTGATAGTTATCCTCATGAAAATTAATTGTCATTTCTCATAATTAGCCTCATAATAATTAGCTTCCACTTATGATAATTAGCCTCATGACAAGTAGCTTGCCTTGCGGATAATTAGCCTCATAATTAGCTTCCATACCTGATAGGTAGCCTCATGAAAATTAGCTTTTACTTCTGATAATTAGCCTCATGAAAATTAGCTTTCATTTCTGATAATTAGCATAATAATAAGTAGCTTCCATTTCTGATAACAAGCTTTGTAATAATTTGCTTCCATTTATGATAATTAGCCTCATGACAATTAGCTAGCATTGCTGATAATTAGTTTTGTAATAATTAGCTTTCATTTATGATAATTAGCCTCATGACAATTAGCTTCCATGCCTGATTGGTAGCCTCAGGAAAATTTGCTTTTACTTCTGATAATATAGCCTCATGAAAATTAGCTTTCATTTCTGATAATTAGCCTAATAATAAGTAGCTTCCATTTCTGATAACAAGCTTTGTAATAATTAGCTTCCATTTATGATAATTAGCCTCATGACAGTTAGCTTGCATTGCGGATAATTAGCTTCAATTACGGATAATTAGCCTCACAATAATTAGTTTCTTTTTCTGAGAATTAGCCTCATGACAGATAGATTCCATTTCTGATGACTAGCCTCATTCAACTGCGTGATAATTAGCTTCCATTATTGCAATTAGCCTCGTGATAAACAACTTCCATTTCTGATAGTTATCCTCATGAAAATTACCTGTCATTTCTCATAATTAGCCTCATAATAATTAGCTTCCACTTATGATAATTAGCCTCATGACAAGTAGCTTGCCTTGCGGATAATTAGCCTCATAATTAGCTTCCATACCTGATAGGTAGCCTCAGGAAAATTAGCTTTTACTTCTGATAATTAGCCTCATGAAAATTAGCTTTCATTTCTGATAATTAGCCTAATAATAAGTAGCTTCCATTCTTGATAACAAGCTTTGTAATAATTAGCTTCCATTTATGATAATTAGCCTCATAACAATTAGCTTGCATTGCGGATAATTAGTTTTGTAATAATTAGCTTCCATTTATGATAATTAGCCTCATGACAATTAGCTTGCATTGCGGATAATTAGCTGCAATTTCTGATAATTAGCCTCATAATTAGCGTCCATGCCTGATTGGTAGCCTCAGGAAAATTTGCTTTTACTTCTGATAATATAGCCTCATGAAAATTAGCTTTCATTTCTGATAATTAGCCTAATAATAAGTAGCTTCCATTTCTGATAACAAGATTTGTAATAATTAGCTTCCATTTATGATAATTAGCCTCATGACAATTAGCTTGCATTGCGGATAATTAGCTTTGTAATAGTTAGCTTCCATTTATGATAATTAGCCTCATAATTAGCTTCCATGCCTGATTGGTAGCCTCAGGAAAATTTGCTTTTACTTCTGATAATATAGCCTCATGAAAATTAGCTTTCATTTCTGATAATTAGCCTAATAATAAGTAGCTTCCATTTCTGATAACAAGATTTGTAATAATTAGCTTCCATTTATGATAATTAGCCTCATGACAATTAGCTTGCATTGCGGATAATTAGCTTCAATTGCGGATAATTAGCCTCATGACAGATAGATTCCATTTCTGATGACTAGCCTCATTCAACTGCGTGATAATTAGCTTCCATTATTGCAATTAGCCTCATGATAAACAACTTCCATTTCTGATAGTTATCCTCATGAAAATTACCTGTCATTTCTCATAATTAGCCTCATAATTAGCTTCCATACCTGATAGGTAGCCTCATGAAAATTAGCTTTTACTTCTGCTAATTAGCCTCATGAAAATTAGCTTTCATTTCTGATAATTAGCCTAATAATAAGTAGCTTCCATTTCTGATAACAAGATTTGTAATAATTAGCTTCCACTTATGATAATTAGCCTCATGACAAGTAGCTTGCCTTGCGGATAATAAGCCTCATAATTAGCTTCCATACCTGATAGGTAGCCTCAGGAAAATTAGCTTTTACTTCTGATAATTAGCCTCATGAAAATTAGCTTTCACTTCTGATAATTAGCCTAATAATAAGTAGCTTCCATTCTTGATAACAAGCTTTGTAATAATTAGCTTCCATTTATGATAATTAGCCTCATGACAATTAGCTTGCATTGCGGATAATTAGCTTTGTAATAATTAGCTTCCATTTATGATAATTAGCCTCATGACAATTAGCTTGCATTGCGGATAATTAGCTTCAATTGCGGATAATTAGCCTCACAATAATTAGTTTCTTTTTCTGAGAATTAGCCTCATGACAGATAGATTCCATTTCTGATGACTAGCCTCATTCAACTGCGTGATAATTAGCTTCCATTATTGCAATTAGCCTCATGATAAACAAATTCCATTTCTGATAGTTATCCTCATAAAAATTACCTGTCATTTCTCATAATTAGCCTCATAATAATTAGCTTCCACCTATGATAATTAGCCTCATGACAAGTAGCTTGCCTTGCGGATAATAAGCCTCATAATTAGCTTCCATACCTGATAGGTAGTCTCATGAAAATTAGCTTTTACTTCTGATAATTAGCCTCATGAAAATAAGCTTTCATTTCTGATAATTAGCCTAATAATAAGTAGCTTCCATTTTTGATAACAAGCTTTGTAATAATTAGCTTCCATTTATGATAATTAACCTCATGACACTTAGCTTGCATTGCGGATAATTAGCTTTGTAATAATTAGCTTCCATTTATGATAATTAGCCTCATGACAATTAGTTTGCATTGCGGATAATTAGCTTTGTAATAATTAGCTTCCATTTATGTTAATTAGCCTCATGACAATTAGCTTGCATTGCGGATAATTAGCTGCAATTTCTGATAATTAGCCTCATAATCAGCTTCCATGCCTGATTGGTAGCCTCAGGAAAATTTGCTTTTACTTCTGATAATATAGCCTCATGAAAATTAGCTTTCATTTCTGATAATTAGCCTAATAATAAGTAGCTTCCATTTCTGATAACAAGCTTTGTAATAATTAGCTTCAATTGCGGATAATTAGCCTCACAATAATTAGTTTCTTTTTCTGAGAATTAGCCTCAAGACAGATAGATTCCATTTCTGATGACTAGCCTTATTCAACTGCGTGATAATTAGCTTCCATTATTGCAATTAGCCTCATGATAAACAACTTCCATTTCTGATAGTTATCCTCATGAAAATTACCTGTCATTTCTCATAATTAGCCTCATAATTAGCTTCCATACCTGATAGGTAGCCTCATGAAAATTAGCTTTTACTTCTGCTAATTAGCCTCATGAAAATTAGCTTTCATTTCTGATAATTAGCCTAATAATAAGTAGCTTCCATTTCTGATAACAAGCTTTGTAATAATTAGCTTCCATTTATGATAATTAGCCTCATGACAATTAGCTTGCATTGCGGATAATTAGCCTCAATTGCGGATAATTAGCCTCACAATAATTAGTTTCTTTTTCTGAGAATTAGCCTCATGACAGATAGATTCCATTTCTGATGACTAGCCTCATTCAACTGCGTGATAATTAGCTTCCATTATTGCAATTAGCCTCATGACAAACAACTTATATTTCTGATAGTTATCCTCATGAAAATTACCTGTCATTTCTCATAATTAGCCTCATAATAATTAGCTTCCACTTATGATAATTAGCCTCATGACAAGTAGCTTGCCTTGCGGATAATTAGCCTCATAATTAGCTTCCATACCTGATAGGTAGCCTCATGAAAATTAGCTTTTACTTCTGATAATTAGCATCAAGAAAATTAGCTTTCATTTCTGATAATTAGCCTAATAATAAGTAGCTTCCATTTTTGATAACAAGCTTTGTAATAATTAGCTTCCATTTATGATAATTAACCTCATGACAATTAGCTTGCATTGCGGATAATTAGCTTTGTAATAATTAGCTTCCATTTATGATAATTAGCCTCATGACAATTAGCTTGCATTGCGGATAATTAGCTTCAATTTCTGATAATTAGCCTAATAATTAGCTCCCATGCCTGATTGGTAGCCTCAGGAAAATTTGCTTTTACTTCTGATAATATAGCCTCATGAAAATTAGCTTTCATTTCTAATAATTAGCCTAATAATAAGTAGCTTCCATTTCTGATAACAAGCTTTGTAATAATTAGCTTCCATTTATGATAATTAGCCTCATGACAATTAGCTTGCAGTGCGGATAATTAGCTTCAATTTCTGATAATTAGCCTCATAATTAGCTTCCATGCCTGATTGCTTGCCTCAGGAAAATTTGCTTTTACTTCTGATAATATAGCCTCATGAAAATTAGCTTGCATTTCTGGTAATAGCTTCATGACAATTACTGCGTGATAATTAGCTTCTATTACTGATAATTAGCCTCATGATTATTAACTGCGGTATAATTAGCTTCCATTTTTGATATTTAGCGCTCCTGGTAGTTTCATTCAATTACCTTTAATTTCTGATAATTAGCCTAATGATAATTAGCTTCAATTTCTGACAATTAGCCTCACGATAAATAGCTTCTATTTCTGATAATTAGCCTCATTCAACTGCGTGATAATTAGCTTGCATTTTTTATATTTAGCCTGATGATAATTAGCTTGCATTGCGGATAATTAGCTTCAGTTTCCTATAATTAGCCTCATAATTAGCTTTCCTTTCTGATAATTAGCCTCATGATAATTAGCTTTTACTTCTGGTAATTAGCCTCACGAAAATTAGCTTCCATTTCTGATTTATGATAATTAGTCTCATTATAATTAGCTCCGTTACGGATAATTAGCCTCATTATAATTACCTTTTACTTCTGATAATGAGCCTCATGATAATTACCTGCGTGATAATTAGCTTCCACCTTGGATATTTAGCCTCATGACAATTAGCTTCAATAGCGGATGATTACCTTCCATTTCTGATAATTAGCCTGATTACATATATCTGGAAATTAGATTAAATTTCTAATAATTAGCGTCATGATAATTAGCTTAGCTTTCTGATAATTAGCCTTGTGATAATTAGCCTCATGATAATTAGCTTCCATTTCTGATAACTAGCTTTATAATAATTAGCTTCTATTTTTGAAAATTAGCCTCATTCACCAGCTTAAAGCATTAAGTAGCTTCCATTTCTGATAACAAGCTTTGTAATAATTAGCTTCCATTTATGATAATTAGCCTCGTGACAATTAGCTTGCATTGCAGTTAATTAGCTTCAATTTCCGATAATTAGCCTCATAATTAGCTTCCATACCTGATAAGTAACCTCGTGAAGATTAGCTTTTACTTCTGAAAAATTAGCCTCATGATAATTAACTTTTACATCTGATAATTTGCCGCATGTCAATTAGCTTCAATTTCCGATAATTAGCCTCATAATTAGCTTCCATACCTGATAAGTAGCTTCGTGAAAATTAGCTTTCGCTTTTGATAATTAGCCTCACAATAATTAGCTTCCATTTCTGATAATTAGCCTCATGACAGATAGCTTCCATTTCTGATGAATAGCCGCATTCAACTGCGTGATAATTAGCTTCCATTACTGCAGTTAGCCTCATGATAAATAACTTCCATTTCTGATAGTTAGCCTCATAATAATTATTTTCCATTTCTGATAATTAGCCTGATGACATATAGCTTCAATTTCTGATAACTAGGTTTATAATAATTAGCTTCCATTTATGATAATTAGCCTCATGACAATTAGCTTCCATTTATGATAATTAGCCTCATACGAATTAGCTTTCACTTCTGATAATTACCCTCATGACAATTAGCTTCTAATTTTGATAATTAGTCTCCTTATAATTAGCTGCATGATAATTAGCTCCCATTTCTGATAATCAGCCTCATGACTATTAGCTTCCATTTATGATAATTAGCCTCATCATAAATAGCTTCAATTTATGATAATTAGCATCATTATAATTAGCTTCCGTTACTGATGATTAGCCTCGTTATTATTAGCTTGCATTGCGGATAATTAGCCTAATAATAACTAGCTTAAATTGCGGATAATTAGCTTCAATTTCTGATAATGAGCATCATGAGAATTACCTGCGTGATGATTAACTTCCATTTTTTTATATTTAGCCTCATGGCATTTAGCTTTAATAGCGGATAATTGACTTCAACTTCTGATAATTAGCCTCATAATTAGCTTCGATATCTGATAATTAGCCTCACAATAATTAGCTTCCATTTATAATAATTAGCCTCATTATAATTTAGCTTCCGTTACTGATAATTAGCCTCATTATAATTAGCTTTTACTTCTGATAATGAGCATCATTCAGCTGCGGGATACTTAGCTTGTATTTTTGATAATTAGCCTAATGATAATCAGCTTCAATTGCGGATAGTTAACTTCAATTTCTGATAATTAGCCTCATAATTAGCTTCAATAGCTGATAATTAGCCTCATGATAATTAACTGCGGTATAATTAGCTTCCAACTTTGATATTTAGCTTTATGACAATTTGTTTCACTTACCTTTCATTTCTGATAATTAGCCTAATAATAATTATCTTCAATTTCTGATAATTAGCCTCACGATAAATAGCTTCAATTTCTGATAATTGGCCTCATTCAACTGCGTGATAATTAGCTTCCAGTTTTGATATTTAGCTTCATGATAATTTGTTTCAATTGCCTTTCATTTCTGATAATTAGCCTAATAATAATTAGCCTAATAATAATTAGCTTCAATTTCTGATAATTAGCCTGATTACATATATCAGGAAAATTAGCTTAAATTTCGAATAATTAGCCTCATGATAATTGGCTTCTGTTACTGATCATTAGCCTAATAATAATTAGCTTAAATTGCGGATAATTAGCTTCAATTTCTGATTATTAGCCTCATTATAATTAGCTTCCCTTTCTGATAATTAGCCTTGTGATAATAAGCTGCGTTATAATTAGGCTGATAATAGTTTTTAATAATGCTTTTACTTCTGATAATATAGCCTCATGAAAATTAGCTTTCATTTCTGATAATTAGACTAATAATAAGTAGCTTCCATTTCTGATAACTAGCTTTATAATAATTAGCTTCTATTCTTGATAATAGCCTCATTCAGCTGCGTCATAATTAGCTTGTATTTTCGAAATTTAGCCTCATGACAATTAGCTTGCATTGCGGATAATTAGCTTCAATTTCTGCTAATTAGCCGCATAATTAGCTTCCATGTCTGATTGGTATCCTCAGGAAAATTAGGTTTTACTTCTGATAATTAGCCTCATGAAGATTAGCTTGCATTTCTGGTAATTAACTTCATGACAATTACTGCGTAATAATTAGCTTCGATTTTTGATAATTATTTTCATAATAATTAGCTTCAATTGCTGATAATTATCCCGATGACAATTAGCTGCGTTATAATTAACTTAAATTTTTGATAATTATCGTCAGGATAATTTGTTTCCAATTCAGGTACTTAGCCTCATGATAATTTGCTTCCATTTTTGACAGTTCGCCTTATAGGTTAACGGTGGGGTCTGGTGGTCCATGTCCCCCCAGCCTGGACAAGGTACAAGCCCTACTGCCCTCTGGGACAAGGGGTAAGCAAAAATTGACGGAAAAATTTAGTTTCTTCACTAAACGAATTTCCGGCTTCGCCGCAATCTCTTTGTTTTTAATTTAGGAAAAAATATCCAAAAATAAGAAATGGTTTTTTGAAAATTGAAAAGATTGTTGTAAATTATGAGAAAACCAAAAATTTTAATAAACTTAGCGTTAATATTCAGAACAATTTCGATGATTAACTATTAAGCTACTTGCCCCCCACCCAGGATTCGACCCTGTGTTAATGTGTGATTTCACTGATGTAATTTAATGTTTTTGGAAAACAAATTATCGGTTAATCGTACATTACTTTCACTATCTGTCTGTTAATGAAATACATTATACTATCAGTCACTCTCTCTCTCGCTATTAATTCATCTTATTAAAAGAACAGTTTAACTTTAACTGGAATATTTCTTCCGTGCTTTCAGTGGAAAATCATTCATGAGTTTTAATATGTTAAAAACGATCAATTCAGCTATTGAAAAATCACTATAGAAACGATTTTATAATAAATAATCGGTAATGACGATGACCATTGAAGCACGATAACAGCATGGCAACCATAATAATATAAATTACTGCAGAAATGCCAGAGGTCACATGCAGTTTTGGAAACAGAGCAAACACAAAGATAAATTGTCACTTTAAACAAGAATATCCAAATATAAACGAGTTGTGCATCTTCAAAAGTTAACGGAATAACATTTATGTTAATTAATAATAATGAACATTTTTCGACCTACAATTTCAATCAAAATGCCAACAAGTCGCTCCGAATGTTTGAATCTTCAACAAAAAGTCTAAAGCGTAGTAAAAACCTCGATTCTTTCTATAGTGCAGTAAAACGTCTCCATTCTGCATTTTGCAGGATTTTGCCAAATAAGGGCATTTGTCACAGATATTGAACTAGTTAATTAACTAACTAATATATTTGTTGCTATTCAGTAAAACAAATTTTTTGACAAAGCGCTGTATTATGACAAGACTCAAAGCAATACGTAACTGAACGAAGTACA
>JASAND010004932.1:0-18308 GCA_030248195.1 Trissonchulus latispiculum
ATTTTCTGCATATTTTTCTAGAACTGCCACTTTGCCAAGTTTTTAAGTAGTGGATTTTTAATACCGACAAACATTTCTGTGCTAAAAGTTATTGATAAATTTATTCATGGTCAACTTCGTTGCGATTTATGGAGATACCTGCCTAGATTATTGCAACAAAAGAAACATAGGTAATTTTTTAAAATGCTAATTCATATATTAATTGTATAAAGAGAGGTACCAAGGTATATAGTAAAGTTTAATCATATTCTTTGTGTTAGTTGGAGAATAATGGATGTGGTGCCGTTACACAAACCGAGAGGTTCCGATACACAAACTTTAGTGCCGTTACACAAATCTTCAGTCTCGTTACGCAAACACCGGTTTTCCCACTACACAAACCGCGTTTCCCGTTACATAAACCGTCTTTCCCGTTACACAAACCTCATACCTCTAAATACTAGGAAGTAACAATTATTTTTAACAATGATAAGTAGAATTTTCTTACTTTCAAAACATTTAAGTGTAAGCACACTGATTCAAAGTCAATCATAAATATTTAAAACTAATTAAGAAATTTAGGCCTCATTTAAAATTATTATTCCACATTGACACACTTTAAATTCGAGCAATAATTTGATTTATTTACTAATAATTTATTGCTCAGATTCAAATGTCGGGAGTTTTTTGGCGCCCGAGAAAACATGATAACTTTTAGAACTCCTATTTTTAAAACGTCATTCGGACGGGAGCCTTGAGGTGAAATTCCTCAATAACCGTAAAGACATACGACTTTATTTGAATCGACTACTAAATGAAACAGATATAATTGGTTACGGTCGGTTCATTTGCGTTTTGTATGAAATTAAAGCCACTTCAGCTTCTTTGAAGACTGCACATAATTCTGTAATATTACATTTGATTGATGATATTTCAGCATACACTTAAAATTTGTGTCGATAGAGCGCTAAAACATACAGGTTGATGGTTTGTGTAACGGCACTTTTGGTTTGTGTAACGGCACTTTTAGTTTGTGTAACGGCACTTACGGTTGGTCTAACGGTACTGTTGGTTTGTGTAACGGGACGGTTTGTGTAATGGGAAAACACCGAATAATGTTGCCAAAATTACTGGAAAATACTGCAATATTTATTCAGTAGAATGTCAAACAGTCTTACTTAAAATCTAGAGATAAACGTTAAGACTGAAACTTAATTTTTTGTTAATATCTTTCAAAACATCCGACACAAATTACACTGGAACCGGTCGGGTTTTAAATGCTACCGGTTCCGGTTTGGGTTCCTGTTCCACCAGTACAAGTGAAACCGGTCCGAGCAGTAATTGAAACATGCAAATGCCGTATTTCACGGTTGCTAAACCTTGTGGAAGATTTCAGATGATAAAATGATGCTTATAGCATAACTTCCAGTGCAACTGCATATTCTGCATGGCTTAGTACTAATGGCTTAGTAATAAGGTTGTTAGATAATGCAAAGAGCAACACCTAGTTACTCGTTACATACATACATCAACAACAACAACTAAAGACTAGAAGTCAGAAAAATAGATTTTTGCTTTAAATCAATCTGCAAACCCCCTGCCCAATTTAACTAACAAAGTCTGTTTTTGCATCACCTATTTGTTACTAAAACGAAAATGCGTTTGTAATCGTGACATCATTTCTACTAACTATTGACTAAAGCAATTGTACTATTGACGATCTTGAAATCCTTCTTGAAAAGTAATATGATCGTTATATTATTACTAAATTACTTCAATCCTCGGCTGATCGCAGTCAGGCATAAATTCAGATACATGAGCATGAGCGGAATCTGGAATATCAGTTATCAACAATTCTTGAATAACACCCTAAAACAGGAATCATAAACTACTCACATATTATGTAACTTGACCGTGAATACAATTTACTTAGCGGTGTTTTTAGGGATAGGACACAGCTATGAAAGTGTTGAAATATTCAGAAGCAAACAGTTTTGAAAAGACGGATTTCTTCCGGCTTAGCTCTATTCGAACAGAGTGAAAGTTTTGTTATGGTTCAGCGCCTCTGCGTCACACATTTCTTTGATTCTTTCACCTACAATTCCAGCTTTTCCTTCGTGTTTTCATGACCAATAAATTTTGTTTCACTTGGAATCCATTAGGGTGCCCATTAACGAAATGAGTTTGCTGGAAAATACATAGCAAAATGTCCAATAAGTTCTTTCAAAATAATATATTTGTCGTCAGCGTTTATTAAATTTTCTCAGATTTTTACTTTTTGAGCCAATAAAACAAACTAACAGTTGTATTCCATTATCCCTTATGCTCTTGCATACCGTGAAAGCATCACTAGAAGAATCTGCCATTCCAACGGATACAGTCCCATAATTTGTGAGGGGATTTTTGGATCTGAGTAGTGGTTGCGACCCCATAACAACATCATTTTGGAGAAAAACCACATTATCGCCTTTGATGGCAAAACTGATCCGGTACCATCTGAAACATGCATAATACGGAACTGTAGCTCCCTAGGTCAATACAGCTGTTTCTGTTTTGAATTTTTCATTTATTCAATTGAAGCAGGCAATATAACGTAACGTAACATAAGGTAACTAAGACTAAGCCCACACTTTCAAAGATTCGGGGACTCCTTAACAATTGAAGGTTCGGTACAAGGGCTGGAAAATTCAGAGCCAAAGAACAAGGGACAGTGCTAGAAAGGTCCAACAAAATTTAGAACTAACACTAATCTTAGCTAAAGCCTTTAAACATGTTTCAAACATCTAAAATCACTTGAAATTGTTTTCAGGTGCGAATTTAGGCCTGGATTTTGCTAAACATCTACAAATGTTTCGACTTTTTGGTAATTCCTCCTCCCCAAAATTTTGGAGCAGATATAAGGGCAGGCAAAATTTCAGGGCAGGAAAATTGGTATAGGGCCCCTTAATAATCAATGTCCTTTAGTATATATACACGAAATATTGAAACAAAACCTGTCCCAGCCAAATGCTGCGTGCCTTTTCGTAGAATGCGGAGAATACTACGAACTGCCGTTTACAGTGAACAACTTAGGTTCGGGTAGAGTGGAAGGAACTACTGTCGGACAGTACTTAAAGGTACGGCACTCTCTAATCACGGAAACATACTGATTTGGTTCAAAGTAGTAGGGAAAGGTGGGATAGGTTTTGACTTCTTGGACCGGATCCGAGGTACCGTCCTCATAGATGAGAACTATCAAGTTGTTATCGATAATCCGAAGTGCCAGTTGCATTATCCCATTGTCGTCATCGAATCGAAAAATGTTCCCAGTGTAATTTTCCAGCGGTTTGAATGTTAGCAGAATTGACATGTTCACTGGTAGCTCATCTGAAATAATACGAAAATTAAACCAGCATTTTTTGCAACAACTTACAATTATGGACATGGCACAAGTTTCATCTCTCATACTGCTTACTTCTTGAATTCTTATGAATCTTTTGAAAATATATTCTTGCCATTAGTGACTGCAAGTTTTCCAAGACAGCTTCGTCTGCAGTAGTGTTTGTTCATTACAAAACTAACTATCGATACTGGGTACTTAGGTTTCACCGAAAACAAACGTATTAAGCAATAAACGAGAAAAAGTTTAGCGTCGCCAATATTTTTTCACCAGGAATTTTCAGGTCAAATTAATCTCAACATGTTTAAAGTTTATAACAATTGAACTCTGCTGTACAAGAAAGCATGTGTTTGTTCAGAAATTATATACCAGGGAAGACGGTCTGCGCGTCCACCGGTGCGTCCGTCTCCGGATTTATGAGGAAGGCCATGTCCGGCCCGGCATCCTCTCCCGTTTCTCTGGGACGCGAAATTTCGCAAAAACCCAAAGTCGGAATTCCTCGACTCTGCTCCGGATCACTGATTCCGGTGGATCGCAACAGATCAATGATTGTGGATTCTAAAATAGACCAAAATACCTCAGACTTATTTTTAATACATGTTAATGCATTGAGAATTGATCACATCCCAAGTCCGAAAAGTTCTTCTGAAATGGTTCTCTTTTTATTGAACTAAAAGTCCAATTTTCGTATTCTGAAGAGCAGCAATGTCGTAGAAAGAGAATCACTTTACAAGCTATTTTTGTATCCTAATTTGTCCATTTTTCGTTTTCAGTTTTGGCAGCTGAGTTTAGGGTTAACGAGGTGCAGAGAAATTTAATTGCTCATAATTGTTCATAATTGCTTTTTGGGTGCTCCAATTTTGTCTTCGTATGATGCAAATGGCTTGATTTGATTTGAAGCAGTTCCTCGAAAATGTAGCTCTCCCAAAACTGTTCTTTAAAATATTTAAGAATTGCAGTTATTAAGCCATTAATTCTACGTTTCTACCATTGTGGGTTCACTTTTCCTTCACTTGAGCGAAAACTTATTTTTAGTGACTTTACCAAGTGTATTTAATACATAATAGTATGACTACGCTATGTATTATCAGCTTGCCACATTCGATGTGCGCTATCGCTAGACCACCCACATAAATCGATTCTCCCTTCACCCCGTCCCTACACGTGTACGGGGTCCAAACGAGGATCTGGCTTGTGTTTGTATAATTTGTACAAAACTGTGTAAATCATACAAGTCCCCTCCACAAAGAGGGACCCCGTCAGGTTTGACATGTAAGTATACAACCAGTGTTTAGTTGAACCCACATATGTGTGGGGCTGGGCCAATGGGGGGGGGGTCATTTGTGCGGAGGGCGTCAACCGACAGCTATAGTACATATGACTCTTGTCTGCCATTTTCTGGTGTATTTGTACTCTTGCTGTTACATTCTTTTTTACAGTTTTACATATATTTGCTCTGCTTAACTATATTATTTAATTTCACGACATAAGTTGCATATCTCAGGAGATGTGGAAACCTATAAACGGTTGACCGAAGGCTGAAGGCTGTGGCTTCGATCCCCACGTTAGGCCAAACTTTTTCGAGTCTGAAGAGGCTATAGTGACAACTTTCTATCTTTCGTAGAGTATAGGGTATAGATAAATGTTTGGTAGGCCGACTAAATGCTTGTAATTGGATATATGAAAAATGTGTTTCCCAGACCCAGACTTCACCTTGGTCTTTAACAGCTTTGTCAACATAAAACCGAAGAGATTTGTCTTAGACCGCACTTTACAACCTATTCTCAAGTCAGCACAACTTAGGAAGATTCAATTTGGCCCAACTGACCTCATAGATAAAGGCGATTGCTCGGGCAAACCCACATCTTGGTAACTCCATGAGTCCCCCTAGTCCATGAGTCATAGTGCTTATATATACTTTTGGGGACCAGAAGAATCCGGGTCCGGTTGGAGATCTCCTTCTTGCTGTGGTCGAAGGCGCGCTATTGGACGGTTATCTTTCCACGTACTCCCAGGGGAGCCTGACCAGCGTCCCGAATGAATTCTAATTTGCAGGGCATTGTATTGCTTCCTGTTTTATCCTTGGCCATGTTGGAGTTGGAAGCCTCCTGTTCTTAGATTATGCTACCGAGCTTTTGGTAAGTTAATGCCATTTATTCCGTCTCTCCTTTCTTGCCCTTTAGCCTCTTTGTTAAGACGTGTACTGTACTTGGAGGTGGAGACTCCCGATATGGATTCGGCCGCTACAGAAGAAGGAAGGTGGTGCCGAAATAAAGTAATCCTTACCCCCAAAGAAAGATCTATGGGGGTTGGATTTAAGGCTAGATTAAGTCCATTGCAAATTTGCGGATTTATCCGAGACCAGAACAGGATCGACCCGACCTGAATTCAACCCTTGTTAGAAGGATTGGCTGTTGATGCTTTTCCTATTCATCTGTATTTGTGGTTTCATACCGACCAGTCACTTTCTATTTTCTTGTGTGAGATTCCTTTCGGCGATGTTCGTCACAAAAGTGTCACTCAAAGTGCCAGGTTCCGTCCCGATACAGAGTTTAATTAAATTTAAGGTAATTCCCTGAAATTTTTCATTCAGGCTTATTCCTAAAGTTTAGCACCCGGATTTATTCAGACCTACTATGCGTAGGTAAGGAAAGGAAGAAAGTTTGGTCTAAAATTAATTCTAAGCTAATGGATCAAAGCCAGACATAAAGTTTATTGAAAACTCCTGGGGCAGGAAAGTTCACCTATTTCATGACACAGTTCAAAGTCTACCGACGACATTTGTAATGAACTGACTGACCTGGAAATTTCTTTCGCTTCCAACTGATTGATTTGATGTGATTTGCTGTTAAACCGCGTTGGCTTACTTTGCTTACTTAGGTCAGACAATTTCTGGTTACACAGAAGGTCAGCGCGTTCACCCAATTAGGCAAACTTATGTACCAGATTCCCGAAAGGTGATTTGCCAAAATCGGGGATCTCTACAGCCGACCTGATTAGGGGTACTACTGTGAGTTCGTTTAGCCTGTAAACCACAGAGAACGGCGAGAGGGGTCGATTCTCGCTCTATTTGTTCACTGCCGAAATCAAATAGAGGGCCTTGACACGCAGATCAAAGGCACAAACTTAGGTCTTCTCTTCTGTGAGAGGTTCTAGTCAGATCTCTTGCCGAGATCTGAGACAAAACTTACCGTCTAGAAGGAAGATCACAACCGGATCTGTAAGTTACTGGTTCACAGTCCCGAGTAAACGCTGCACTCTGTTTATTATACTTACGACAATTATCGACAAACTGATTACTAGATATAATAATGATTATAATAATAATATTAAATACACTGTGTAATATGATAAAGTAACAAACACAAGGATATTGACAATCTATTATTAACAGTCAATATACCAGAGTTGCCAGACTCTCTCTACAGGGTGGATGGATTTGGAATGATTTAGGTTTTACGCGTTCAGTAAAGGGTTAGACTCTTCTTCAGGTTACTGTTATATCTCTACTTCTGCTATGACTCAACTCTAGGACCTAACTCAATTCAGCTACTGGTGTCCTATATGCTTTACGTGCGTGTTATGCTAGTGCACTCTCTTTATCTGTCCTTTACAGTACCAAAGGACCAAAACCAATATTAATAATAATAATAATAATAATGATAATAATAATACAATGAAGGGTAGGCTCGGACTTTGGGTGAGCTCTCAGTTGCTGCAAAGTAGTCGCTAGGACTCCACAGCCCACTTTAGAGATTGCTATCGGAGAGGTTCCTGCAGATCAACTCCAATTCAAGAGGATCAGCTAATACAAGGCTCGGAGAGGTGGGGTAGTGCCGGGAGATAGCCTTATATGAAATTAAACAATTAATTTAAAGTTCTAAATTAGTTTTCTGTCTTCTTGCTATTTCTTCTCCACTAACGGTTTCTTAAGGTCAGATAGTAACAGACCCATTTCCTGCATAGATAGATTCAAAACTGCAATTTCAGTATTAAACAGAGAACTTGTGCATTAACGCCAATTTTGCTGTTATTGGAAGATAGTTTAATACTCATTAAATACTAATCGTACGTAACCAAGTAATATACTTATTATTTCAGGGTTATTATTGTTTCCTGCATGCTGCCGTTCACGATACTAGCCAATTGCCTATTCATCCTCAATGATTCGAATCATCAACCAAAACCCATAATCGAAACAACTAATCGAACCCATTTCATTGATTTTGAGACCATTTTTGGTAACTAAACCTAACAGACATTGAGCCGTTAAACGCAATGTCGTTCTTAGTTGGCGGTTTTGGAACCCTCACTTTTGGGTGGACATGAAGATTACGGCATTACCTTTGGCAGACAAGAACAATAATAATCATACTTTTCGGGCAGAGAACATCACAATTACAACAATTAATAACAATATTTGTTTAACTAATTCCTTACGTATTCCTAGGTAATTTTAACCGAAAATACAGGAGATCGGAAGTTCAAGTGAAATACGAGCATCGTTGAGTAATTCGATTAAGTGCTGTGTCCTTTTGTTGCGATTCGCCCGTCCAATTTCATGAAGTTACCTACGCGGGCGAATCGAGGACTTTCTGGGTATTATCTGATGGTTAGGACCTAATCCGGGGTCTCCTTGACCCTAGGCCCAAGATTATTACCTCATTTGCATATTTTTACGTATATTCAGGTTACTCATATTTTGACCTCATTCCTGCTACTATTTTACTCAATCACACTTGCACATTTTGCTAGACTGCTTCTAACTCCATACTATATAATTCTCCTGCCTATTATCCGAGTTTGAATAGCTACTTGTGCTTCCTCAATGCCCGTAACTCCACGGGAGCTTACATGGAGCACAACACCATCAGACATACACATTCACCGCATCTGTTTCATATTTGCGTTTAGTCAGTAGTATCACATTCACACAATACTCACACTAAACCACTGTTGGCACACTTATGCAACATTCATACAGCATTCACGCTGTGTCACTGCTGACACACTTATACGACACTCATACCACATTCACACTGTGCCACTGCTGGCACACTTATACAACATTTATGCAACATTCACACTTACGTACTGTATCATTAATATTTTGGTGACTGCTACTCAGCTACACCTTTATCCTGCCTAATATCTCAAGATCAGTCATACTCGGCAAATCTCAAGACCTTTATCACACAAAGGAGTTTACATGAGCTGCCTCATTCATACACTCATTTTCACACTTTCATACACATTACACACACGCACACCAGCTTGCAGTTCTCACAACCTTCGTCGAACAGAAGGAGTTTATGTGATCTGCATCACGCATACAAACATACACAGAACAGACATTCACACACACACTTTCACACATTCTAACTTAGCTAATTATTAAACAACATTACAATTATAACTATAGAGACAATCCTAACTACAAATTTTCTTATTTCTAATCTAACTTCTAGGTACTTCCCTAAACTATTGGTTTATGCACATTTTCGGTAATCTTCTGTAAGAGTTGCCGTTTTGTTTACTTAAACTTTGTGAACTTTGAAACTTGGTAACTCGAATTTAGGAAAACCTAATGTTTTCCTTGTTTAACAGAAATTTGATTAGAACTTTGTGAAAGCCTGAGTGAATAATAATTGCTAAGCAATTATTATTAAACAAGATAGTATAGAGCATATTATATTTTAATTTACTGAATGGAGGAAGCCGGCCATTCCTCCCCAAAAATCAGAATTATTAATCAGCAAGATATGTAAAAACTCAGAGATTTTAAGGACATTTTAAAAGCAACCTATACTTTTTAACACCCGATAATTTTGAAGCCGACCTAACGCTGAAAATAAGGACAATTATATAAACAGTGATTTTGAAATCATTAGTGCCTTCGTTACAGAATATGGCCGGCAACACCTAGTTGCCGGCTGTGGGGTGAAAAGATCCCTATACTAGCTTAATAAGATCAGGGTCGTAATTAAGGGACCCTCTATCTCAGACTCAAAAGGTGAGGTCCCCACTCAAATCCCGTAGACTGCAAAACCCCATAGCCACGAGGGCCTTCTTCAAATCACAAAAACTGGCCTCTAGGGCCGTGGCTTGGAATAGTAAAACATTGGCCAATTGGCCGCATAAAAGGAAAAAGGGCCCTAAGGCCAAAAGACATAATACGTAAAAAATATAGGCCCGAAGGCCAACACTAAAAGATCCTAAATTTTTTCCCTAGCCAGTGAAATTGAGCCGGGTATAAGACACCCAATGGCTCCTCAAGTTGAGCGTGTTCGCGGTGGTTAACTCACATCCTTTTCTGGCCCGAGGGCCAGAAAAGTTCCTAGATTTTTCCTAAATGCCGAGGAAGGCGTGCAATCTCAGGTGCTGCAAAGCCACAGCCCACTACAGAGATGCACAGCCAAACGACAAGTTTTGGCCGACCGCTCTCGGTCGGCCCTCAGCGAACACTGAGTGAGTCTAAAATTTTGGGACTGGGCTGACAGCTCTCTGACAGCCCAGTGACAGCACAATTCCGTCGGCGAAGCTTTGATTTTAAGGCAAAGCTTCTAGAAAGTTCTAGAACTTTCTAGAAGCTTGCCACCTTTAACATTGGGAAATCCAGGCTCTTTTTGAGCCTGGTGGTCAGCCAGGGGAAGATTAACGATAATGGCGAAATATTGCCCCCAGCTGACCACTTTTCTGATTAATTTCTGGGTCCGAAACTTTCTGAAATTTTATAAAATTTTGGTTAACATGTAAATGCAACCAAAGGGGGAAGTTTCGGATCTAATTTTCGACTTTCTCGGATTCGCTTGAAATGGGGCTTAAAAATCGGGCCAATCCCGGCCGATTATGGGAAAAATAATTTTAAGTGCCATCTTTGGGCACAACTTATACGTCCATTTTATATTTATAATTTTCTTTGGCTTCTCTTGTCCTGGGCCCCTACTTTGAAATTTTGGGTGAACTTTTGGCCGCAAACAAGAGAAGCCAACCCAGCAACCTTAGCAACAATTGCTCCCTATTGCTAGAAACTCAGTGTCCTCGCTTGACCGAGGAAGTAGGGAGCAATTGCCTAAAAATGTGCATAAAAAATCATACGTAATTTTCTGGGTAAGACTAATTACAATTCCTATCTCTACGTATATTATTACCTATTCTTAACAATTTTCGTTAATTTTAAATTATCAGGGAGGAGGGTAAGCCCCCTCCAGACCTACCTATGTACACAAAAGTGTGTATTAACTTTTCTTTTAGAGAGACAATTCTCTCCTGGCCTCTTGGCCTAAACGAAAGTTCAAGTGAGGACAAGCCTCACGTAGGAAAAGTGAATGGACGTAGTAGTACTCCCACTACTACGCTGTCTGGGAAGTAGACAACTTCCCAGACAATGGAAAAGGGAGTTCCCAAGAGTTAACATAAAGGTGGGTGGGTACTAATTTTGAAACAAACCTTTTAAAGAGGTAAGATTACGAAATGAAAAGTAATCTTACTAAAACATTTTCATTAATAACTCACTCATTTTTGGGAGTTAAAAGATGGGAATTACATTTTTGGAATCAGGAGAAAATTGCCTTTCCAATGAACCTAAGTTGTTTTCTAACCAAAAATCATTAAAATTAATTAATTAAGACCTAAATACTACTAATTAACTCATATAAACACTAGCCAACTAATTATAACCTTGTTTTGTATTAAATAACTACCTATATGACTACTTTAAGCCTAGCTAAGTGACTATCTTCCAATAATTGGCATTTTATTGCCTTGAGACTGCACTATAGAAAATTACTGCGGACTTGAAAACAAATTTGTGTAATTCTTTTCTGTAATTGGAACTAAAATGCTATGACATGGGTTTCTTAACTGCCACAGATAACAAGGTGATTGAAAAGGTCCCATCCCGGACCAATTCCGGATCAAAGAAGAGTATCCACTCTTCAAGTAGATCTCCTGCCAATTCATTCTGATTAATAGATTCTTTGATTTAGATATTAGTTTTATGTGTGCGTTCTGATGTTCTTTGCATTCCAGATGGTGAGATAACCCTATTAAGCGATTAGACGAGTCTAGTTCTATCATTTATTTAACCTTTGGGGTAAAGACCAGGATACCAATTGCTGGTTTTAGTCTGGCAACTCTGATATTTTGCATCAATTACAAAACATCTATACAAATATGAACTTGGACCTCTAGCTCCGGCAAACATGATGAAGCATAACCAATGCAACAATCTTCTATTTAACAGGATTTTGATTAATTCTTTCAAACAATTAACTGGTTAACCAATTTTAACCCATTTTGACTATTAATGAAAGTTCTTTCATTACACATATTTTGCATTTTTACGTTCAGATATAAACTCGTCTTACCCTGAGCTGAAGTTGCCACCCATATGACACCGAAGGTAATGAAAAGATAATGAATCAAAGACATTCTTCAGAAGCCCACTGGATTACACAATTCGGGTCATAATTTCATTGGGAACTATTCTAAACTAAAAAACCCAACTAATTAATTTTATAGATAAAATAAGCATGCGAGAGTACAGTACTTATATATCCAAATGTGGGAATACAGTTAGGAACAGAAAATGAAGAGTCTAGGTGGAGATGGATTTCTGCAATCTGATTGGTTGTTGACTATCCCCCCTTAGATTTACACGGGGATAGTCAACGCCCCCCCCCAGCCCGGGCAAGCTACGAGTCCTCGGGCCAACGGGCACAAAATAAGGGTGATACTCCGTTAGGCACCACCTTACAATTTGTCGCAGTTGACAGAAATGCTCTACTCCGGTAGGCGCACACCTTATAAAACTGGGGGTTTACTGTAAAGCGCTCTACTCCGGGAGGCGCACACCTTACTAATAATGATTTCTTGGCATCGTTGATATGTACTAAACTACTAAAAGCCTGCCGGAGTAGAGGGTTTTACAGTAAAGTCTCAGATTTGTAACGTGTGCGCCTACCGGAGTGCCTAGAGCATTTCTGTCAACTGTGAAAAATTGTAGGGTGCGCGCTTAGCGGAGCTTCATCGAAAAGATTTTAAACAATGTCTTAAAAATTGTCTGGCTTCGTCGGGATCTCTAAATACATATCCTAAATGTTTCATGACACTTGGCCAAAACTTTGAATCTTTCTGAAAAACTAAGCTTTTCTTGAAACTTTCAAAAATCGTTGATTTTTATTACTATTAACGCTGATTTCCTGAAAAATTAGATACTTAATCCATGCGCTTGGTACAAGCCCCCCTTGGTTTTGAAGTACAACCCCCTCCCAAATATTTTGGGGAGAGCTCTTCCCCAGGACCCGAACCTATGACGACATAACACTTGATCCCCATAAACGGGAGAATATTGTAGTTCCTCAAAAGGTCTTGGAAAAGTTTCTCTTGGAAAACTGTTACCAACAACCAATCAGATTACATAGACCATATCTTACTTGATTGGGTTAATCAGTCTTTCTACCTACCTTATGGTAAGAAAGGGGTTTGCAGTAATCTTATTCGTTGTTGTGGTTGTTATCCTCATTTTCTTGCCCGTTTGACTCATCCCCTCAATAAGTATTCTGGTTGTTGCAATGTTACGCAATAAACAGAAGACAACTTTTGATGACTGTCTTCATAGTTATATCCTTTGGCTTTTTATTTAAAATTCCTGACTTAGATATTATCAAGTTATTACTTGATTTGATGATGACCAAATAACCAATAACCAATAACCAATAGCTAACGTTCTCTGATTTCATTCTATCATTTGATTAGGGATAAAGCAGGCTACCCTCACTCAATTTTACCAAATAAATCAAATTAAATTATTATTTCACCTGTTAAAAAACCTCTATGAAATGATTTAATTAAATTTCTTGTAATAAATGTACAGCATGCACTCAAATAAGTTTAGGACTAGTCCAGAGCGAAAAATCTGTCGTTATTCTTGTGTAAAGCTTAATCTGATTTGGCTGAAAACAAGGCTTTAGGCATTAGTTAAAGGAAAAATTAGCTGTGATCTAAAATTCATGAAAACTCAACAATTGTTACAACTGATTATAAATATTTATATAATTATAAACCTATACAGTAGCAAGAAACGCCAGAAAACCGCCAAACCAGGTAAAAATGTCCCTGGCAGAAACTGGCACTAAATTCAGGGCAAACGTTTCGGGGGTGCAATGAAGATGCAGTGTTTAGAGAGCAAAATTTTAAAACGGTCCAGGACAAAATTGCACGACTATATCCGTGCTAAACTGCGCACGAAGAATGAGACAGACTTGGGGGGAGAAAAGTTGCAAGATAGTGTAAATTGAGAACCCCCTGAAGTGAATTTGCAGGTTGCTAAATGGATTGCTTAACCCAATTTTAAACAAGCTTTAATGCAAGCAGACGGGAGCGGAAGAAGCAACCTGTGCAACACTTTTTCGCACGACAGAATACGGACTCTAGAATTAAGCTGAAAGTTGAGACTAAGATACGGGCGAACTGCGCCTACTTAGCACCTTTATGCCTGTCAAACGTTTGTTGCCAAAGTTTGCACACTGGACTTCAAGTGATGGCTAACAGTAAACAAGACAACACACTTTACACTGTCTTTTCCGTTACAAGCTCCTCGTGTTTATACCAAAAATGATTAAACTTGTTCTACGCACTAATCAAAATAATTTAGTACAAAGCAGCAAATTGAGCTAATAAATCGATCCAAATATTACTGAAGGCGTGTCGCTGACGCTGGCCCATAGCTTTTGAAATTATTTCATTTGCATTATTTGGAAGATACTGGTTTGTAAGGGTGGTTAAGGTACTGGTATCGCTTTGTGTAAATTCGACCCTACAAGCTTCAATTCTTTATGAAAGTAGATGAAACTTTCCAAATATATTATTTTCGTGCTCTTTAACATTCTGGGACCAGTCCCGGATTTTTATTTTTAAAGATAAGAAAGTTTTTGTTTTTGCCCTTATTCTCTCAATACATAGCCGCTACACCGGATTGGTTGTGATGGCTGGAAAGAGGGCACCAATATGAACATTTTTGCTTTTACAACTTTTGAGCTACCACTAGTGGTTAAGGCAGTATAAGCCAAAAACGATTTTTGGGGTCAAAAAATGGCCATTTTTGACGAAATCAGTTTTTTCAAAATTACTGCCAAATCTTACAGACAATTTCGGCTTATTTATACTCAATCGATACACCGTCCAATTGCGCATTTTAGCAATACCTATTCGCTGGAGTTCGTTGCTTTAAGCTAGGGAATTCGCCGAAAGCCCATTTTGGCTAAATTGTGATTATTTTGTTTTGAACATTGATTTCTCAAAAACTGCCCAATGGATTCAGGTGATTTTTGGCTGAATGAAAATTCGTCCTATTGCGGAGGGACATTTTTCTTGGTTTGAGCTAAAACGTCTCCAGTTGTGAGAAAGCTGAATAGAAAGTTGCGAAATTTCGTGTCATCGCGCATTTGCCGGATTTTCTGGAGTACTGAGACTTGTTGAACCAAATCCAGAAAAATGTCCCTCGGCCCACATGTCCTTCATATCATGGTTCAAGAAAAAATTTTGGCCTATTCTACAGTTTTGAGAAATCGATGTTCAAAAATTTTTGGTCTATATTCCGTTTGTCAGATGTCAGCATGTCGGAAGTTTTCTTGCTATTTTTGCTAATTTTGCTAGTTTCGTAAGCTCATGTTAATGTACAGATTATAAGCTTTAAAACAATGTATAAAGCTCTTTCCAACTCCCAAAATTGCGAAAGTTATAGCGTTTCGAAAAATCACCACAAAAGCACTGCACAAAAGGATGCCAGCACCTTAAGCTTAGCTAATTTTTCTGAATTTTCATTCAAGGCCGTGACAGTCAACCCACACGTGAGCGCATGACTGGGTAATTTCTTTAGGAACTTCAGAGTCTTCAAGAAATTGGTTTGCATCTGTTTTCCCCGTTTTTCCTTCAGCGATCTTCTTCAATTATTTTGTTTACGTCAACAGTTGCAACGTCTCCCGGTTCAGAAGCTCATCTAAGTCATACGATTTCCCCGCTCTACGTAATGCATTTGTTGGTCAGTCATTTTTTGACATTTTGAGAGCACAAGGCTCATTTGGCTCAACATTGTTTCTGGCAATTTGACCTACTGGATGCTAATTAAAACGGAAATTTAATATGCTATAAGGGGGTGTAAAAAGTGATCTGTATTGCCCTCATGACTTGAAATATCAGGTTGTTCATACACTATCCCAGTATGTGGTCAAAACTGCTTCCATCTGGATTATAAAACCAGTGGATTTCTGAAATCTAGGATTTCTAGTCTCAGTAATGTTATTTCCTTCATCTTTCCATAACCATGGTTCAAACCAATTCATTTTAACTACTTTTAAATCGGTCTGAAGGCTGGAATGAGCCATGACAATTGTTAAAGCTAAGTTCGATCACTGAGCGAATATGGAATACAGATTTTGTGAACGCTGCTACTTTCATCCTTTCATGCATAGACTTCAGCTTTTCTTTCGATGTCTAATATGCAAAGGGATGAGCTATAATATAACTGAACTATAACATAAAATAACTCTAATTGACGATATGTTTTCACAGCTGGTGGGGGGGGGACGCTTCCTATGATCCTAACTTTTAACCATTACTGTTAAAAATATGTGAACAAATTTTCTGAATTATGCGGAACAAATATGGACTGATTTCATCATGTCCCCAGTCTTTTGATAACCTATTTCAGCGGTGATTAATCCGCACCAATTTGTGTCTCCAATTTCAAACGTAACACTCTTAAAGTTGCATTAATGAAACTAATTGCGTCAGGTCCCGGGGATTTCCCTCTGTAATTTGATCACATTCAAACACACAAGTCAACAGTGTAGTGGATCTCAGCTAGTGTTAGACTCAAACCTTATAGGCTGTGTGTAGTCGAGTTTGTTGTAGTCTGCGGATTCCATGCTGTGCCAAAACAAACCGCCTGTGTCTTAACCGTGGGACGTGAATGGGCGGAAACAAGAAAAACAAAGCATTTCTTTCAGACGATAACAAAATTTGAGGGAGTGAGTTCACTTTTCTTGATTGATGACCGACTTAATCGAGAATAGGTTGGTAGTTACCAGATGAATCTCTTTTCCAGGTTATTGTGTAGATAAGCCTACAGCGGCTGCCTGCCATCTACCGTCTCATATTGCTAAACGACATAGCATAACTTCGTTCATAGCATAACTTTGAACTTCGTTCTTTTATTACATACAGGAGTTCGGAAGTATCCGTCTGTCTTAGACATACCATGTATTTTTTGAGAAACTTTTGAAGCAAAAACGTTGCAATGCCTCCGGGTCCGACCTAAGAATGTTTTCTAACAACACCCCTGCTTTTTACTGCAACTGATATTAGCAAGAGGGCTCCATAGTGCTTTCATACTGTGAGCGAACTAGCTTCACTGTCCTGCCAATATTTACGTAAATGTCAAATTAATTAGCGATGATGTCAAGAGTATTGCTGCAAAGGTTGCCTCCCTAACTCTAATTCTAAATAGCTCGGATGGGAAAACAAAAGGTCATGTTGGAGTACTCATTTCCATAATTTCATTTGTATCTGGCAGAGATTAATGTGATGCAACTGTGTACAATGTACGGCAGAAATAGTATACCAAATTGTATGGTTCAGGTTGAATAAAATGTCCTTTTTTGGTCTACAAGAAGAGGGAGTATGGCGGGAGTCTAGGTTTTTCGTTAAATATTTCCATTAAAATTGAAAATTTGACCTGATTAATTAGCTTTGTACAGAAATTTCTATTCTGCTGATTTTTGCAGTTTCGAGCGTTTCTTAAAACTCCTATGAACAGCTCCAAATTTCCCTTCTGGACCAGTTAGGAGTTCGCCAAACTCTGGTGCAACGTTAGCTGACTCGAACCTCTCAGGTATTAATTTAAGACTACTGCCTTTACCAGCGTCTTATGTAATACTTCAACAATAGGGCTTTACAACAAACGGTTACATCGCGCAAACTGAAAGGCTGAATCTGCGCAAGTTGCCTTTCGCTGTTGCGAGATCTTCTTCTGGCTCCATTTGCTGCTTGTGCTCATTAGTGATTGAAAATTTAGTGTTTTGCTTATGAAACTACTTTCTTTGCCTCGCTGTAGGCAGGACTATCTGTGGTACAAAATAAGTAAATTCCTGGGCCTACTCACACATAGGTGAAAAATGATGCAGATAAACTTAGTTTTTAGCTTTGGCTTTGACAATTTCTCAATTTTGATTGAACTGATCCTACGTTTAAGCTAGATTTATGCACTGAATTTCGAGGTACGCTTCATCAGTCTATGGTAAATTTTTAAACTTTAAAAATTTGTCCATTGGCTTGGTCTCTAGTCTGATCTGTAGTCCTAATCTAAGTTCCTGTAAAAAGCTCCCACGTTGTTGAAGGAAGTTATAATTGTTGTCAACATGGATTAACAGAGCGTTTGAGTGATTTTTTGATCTCATTCCGCCCAATCAGATACGCCCTCCTCCCAGCCTGAGTAATTGATTCCTTTCCAGCTGCAGGAAAACACTTGAGTCAAAGTTGAACAGTTTGTGTTAGGCGGATTTTGTGTAGATTAAGTGAACAAAATTTTAATTGGTTCTCTGGTACACGTTCCCGCCTAAGAACAAGCACAACCTCCACATTCACTTCATAAGTTTCCACGTTTAAGGTTTGGTAACACAGGGCTCCCTTAATTACACATGAACTAGAGTTTAACTTGTGTGGGTTCTCGTGTAATGACTAAGAAGCTCTGAAAACAGTCTGGAGGTAGTTGATTGAAAATAGAAATCTCTTTGCATGGCACTTCTTAGAAGGATTGTGGACTTTGTTCAACTCTCTGCTTTGCGACAGATATTTCAAGATCAAGTTTAAGTTGTACTTTGTGTCATAGCTTTCATAGAAATTCAGACTTTAAAATTAGAATACTGTCTGTGAATTTTTAACTTTAAAG
>JASAND010004934.1:0-123904 GCA_030248195.1 Trissonchulus latispiculum
TTCCACTTTCTCTTAATTTTTCCTACCTTCGAATCGCGACGGGGGGGCGCCCCGCCCCCCCCCCCCTGGATTCGCCCTGGTCTGAAGTGCGGATCGAACCCTGAACCTTTTGCGATCTAGGCCAACTTTCTACCGATTGAGCCATCCTGGCACAATTTAACCAAACTTAGGTTTGAATTAGTTCCAAAACTGTAGTGGCATTTTAGAATCCGCTTTCGCGGTTTCTGCTATTGTGTTATTAAATGTATGTTTATTGCTATTTATAGTGATTCCTAGAACGCCCACAACGCCCGGTGTCCGTCGAAGTAAAAGGACGAGGGTTCCCAAGTTGGAGGGTCAGCTGGGAGAGCGAATCCGGTACCAGAGGGACAGTCAAGGTTCGTGCAAACAAAATAAGTTTTGCCAGATTTTAGCAGTGGATGTAGGAGCACCACAGAATACGTCAATCATCTCTCATGGAAGTGAACACTTTCACAATTGACGACTGAGACTTGTGGAATAATGTTTCTTGAAGTCATGAATGGGGGCAGGAAATAATACTGACGTCTTTAAAGCCTTTAGCCGAAATTTTTCGTTGCTTTTATCACTGCTATAAGACGGCGAACTCTCATCCATTTTTCAGAACCCGACCCCAATAGTGGCGATCCCCCGGTACATTTCCACACATTTTGCATTTTGATCTTGATCGTTGTGTTGTACTGTTGCAATATTAGCCGTACAGTCCGAATTTTTAATATGAGTTGGTAAGGTCCTACAAAAATTTGTCCATTTAAGTTTAGTGTCCGTCTTGTGATCTGGTGCAGAGTTTGGAAGCGGGTCGAAAATCTTGACCCGCGGATACCCGTGACCCACCAACCCTTGACTCGTACCCGCGACCCGTTTGTGTTTTGGCGGGCCAATTTGAAATGTCGAAAAATGGGACAAATTTGACACAAAATGTTTCAAAAGAGCTTCAGTTCAAACGTCAAACGTTTCGAACAAAGAGACTCTGCTCCTGTATTCATCAAAATTAAGAAAATTTGTTGATCCCAATTTAAAAATAGACTTGAGCCGTATACGACCCGACCCGCGGGTATCCACGACCCGCTTCCAACTCTGGTCTAGTGCCAGTCCGTTATCTTCCTAAAAAAAGGGGGGCGGCAACACCCAATCGCACACTTGTCTGACTGCCAGAGTGTCCCTTTTTCACAGCTGGGTATTCTCTGTTTCCTTGTTTCAGGTAATCTAGAGGTGGCTGGAGTTATACAACCGAAGATAAAAGACAAAGGTGTCAGGAAATGGGGAATGGCTCAACCTATTCCAATTAATGAATGGGCCAAACGGCGAAAATTGCATCCTAAGCTTAACCGGCATAAACGTAAGTATGACCTCAATATTTTTGTCTAGTGTTAAGTTATTCTCATATTTTCTGAGCTTTTTTGCATGAAACTGTTCAGTCTCCAAATAATCTGACTACTGACTGTGGACGCCAAAATATTTCAAATAAAACTTTCCGTTTCCAAATGCTGTCGTTGGTAATGTATGTTTGTATTATTCAGCAAATCAAATTTCTCTGAAAATTATTAGAGTTAAATTTTCAGCAGAAATTTAGCCAGTGTATTTATTCCAAATGTGACGTAATGGTGCAGCAGTCTTTAGCGAAAAAGTTATAAGGTTAAACGGCTCTCCGTTATGTGGTAAAGATTTACCATGTCTTCAGCCTTTAATTACATGCGTTGTACATTACCTACCTTTGCTGTGGCATCGTATCGGTGCTTGCTCATGATAGAACTTTGCTGAATCAAGGATCGAGTTTTTCTCCAAACGTGTGTACTATAAATTCTCACTTCATCTTCTTACTCCGAGAAGTTTTGTTTCCTCAGTATATATCTTTTTCAGTCGATTTATTTTGATCTATTTTAGACAAGACAAAGAAGACTCGAGCGGCCGCTAAAGCGGGCAACAGGAAAGACAGTAGCAATGCCACTGAAGATAGAAGTGCTTTTCATTGTAGCTCAAACATGGACGGAAACAACGAGACTGCGTCTAGCAGTGCTCATCATGACCGGTCCCGTGGTTATTTGTCCCTCTTGAACCCTGGCTCTGGAGAGATCGTGAAAATGAGTAAGTTGGGTTAAAGTACGTCGTAAAACCGTCCGGTTGTCTATCCACAGCTAAGGATATTGACAGTTGACAGTTACTTATCCATAAACGTGCAGTTACATTTAAATGTAGTGTTGAATAACTCCCGTTTAGGGTTGTTAATTTACATGTAAAAAGTAATTGTGTTAAACCTGGTTTAACATTGTGTTAAAAAGTGTAAAAACGGGTTAAAAAGTGTAAAAAATATAATAGTGGAGGGAGGGCTTCGAGGAAAGCCTCTTCCAGGAGAGAAGAGGCAAATGGAGGGGGGCAAGATCAAGATATAAGTAGAAATTTATTTGAATTTTACAAATTTCGACCGTTGTTTCTTTGTTTGACACAGTATGACACTTTGGGTCGCCCACCAAAAAAGGGGTGTCTTTCCATAAACTTGGATGGGGGCTATGAAAACCAAGGCAACGGCCAGCAAACCCCCTTTACTAAGAAAGGCCGGGAATAAGCTCAGCTGCAGGAAAAGGGTGGTTTGTATTAATTGAATCTTAGTTAACTCCTCCGTGTTGTTATCTAGCACTCTATGGTTGTTGTCTCTTGACTTTGTCAAAGCTTAAAGGTCACCACCACAGTTCTTCTGTTTTATTTCGCGTGTCGATAACACTGCTCACAAATTGGAGCAACAAATTCTCCCGTTTCGCAAGGAGTTTTTACTCTTTTGCTTTTTTGGTGCCATGTCTCAGTTTGTGAGCTAGATTTTGTTTCTGGCTCACCCTGTACAACAATTGTACTGAAATTACCTTCAGCCTGTGACGACGCCTCTGTAACTACTTATTCGGCATGTCACAAGTTTTGCTCTACCTTCAATTTGCGACACGCGGTGAGAAGCAACTGTTTGTAAATCGGCTTTTTTAAATTGCTGTTTGTCATGTTGACCAGTTCCTGTATTCTTTGATTACAGAGGTGGTGTCTAATCCGGCTCATCGTGATCCCAGAAATTTGCGGGATCAGCCGGCAGCTGAGAACGATGAAGTAGTCTACTGTATGGAAATCGATCATCGCGGTTTCTCAACGGGCGAACTGACCCTCCGCCCGAAGGCATTCAAGCCACCTGTCACTCCTCATGGACGAAATATGGTATGCCCTAATTACCGGCTGAGTTTTATGTAATTTTGTGAAACAGGTTAGCACGCTTTTCTCTAACGAAAGCAATTCTACTTTTTCAGAATGGTAACTTTAAATAGTTAGTGCTAGAGGTGTAATTTTTGGGTCCGGGCATTTTGTAGTGCCAAAATTAATATCAAAATTAAAATTAATGTAAATTTGGGTCCTGATCAAAAATTTTCTGTAACTATTGTACTGTTGCATCGTTAGACAGTGTAACCCACTTTTTCATTGTGTTTTTGAACTGTAACTGGGCGTAACGTCTTGAAGGGCTGCCCCCTTTCCACGGATGCAGTCATCATTTGAGTTGACACTCCTGGCTGGCTCTGTTGTTGTTGTTGTTGTTGTTGTTGTTGTTGTTGTTGTTGTACTCTACTCTGTCTTCGGCTGTGCATCCGGAGATGAGCACCGACGCCCGCTGTCTCTGAAGCTGGGATGGAGATATTCTCCAGCGGTCACCTTTACCTTTTTTGAACTGTGAGCGGGAAAGAAGCTGCAATGAACCTATGACAGACAACGTTGCTGTGTCAAGGGAATCTGTACGAGTTAGGAGCTATTTCGTGTACCAATACCTGTTTCAAGATTTTGCATCAGGCATGATGCTGTCATAGAACTCTTTGCTGCTCTTTATACATTGTGTTGTAGAACCGATTCCGTTCTAGGTGTTTGCGGTTATCAGTGGAAGTTTGGAGGTCTGTATTAACAAGGAACGAATTCAAGCGAAGAGAGATTTCGGTTTTATTGTGCCAGAAGGTAGTCCGATTAATAGTTAACTTTATATTAACCAATCTGCGCGTACTGCCTTTTCAACTATTTGCAGTTTCGCTAAGACCGGCTGATATACTTGCTTCGTGTCTGTTTCCTTTTGTTCTTTTGATTTTGTTACTTAAACTTGCTGCTTTGCTTAATTGCTGTTTCTATCTGGGCGTCCTGATTCTGATTGAAAGATATACGTAATATTATGGAAGATAATAGTGTACGAAATCTTAATTTAGGCCTTTCGAATTTGTGTCTACTTTGAGGTGAAATAATTATTACTCGAAAATCGTAAGTTCCGATTTTAGTTTTTAAGAACGCGTTAAAATTACCGGACGGTCAACAGCTGATAATTTAATGGATATGAGCATTATTTTGTTCTTTGAATTTTTAGGCAATGAATACAGCATCAGAAATTTGGAAAATCGGCCGGCTCGTCTGAAGTTTACCATTTTGAAAAACAATTTGGACGAGTCAGCAACGGAGATGTCCGGGAATCCGGTTGAAGTGGGAGAAGGAGTTCCCTCTTTCCAGTCTCCTTAATCCAGTACGTATTGAACTAACTCTGTTAGTTCAGTCAAGAAAAATTCTAATAGTTTTTATCGGTTACCTTATGATTTTGGCACGAAACTACATACTCGGGTGTATGTTTTATGTTTTGTCTTTACATTAAATCAGATATGTAATAGCTTGTGTCCGCCAATTTTGCAGCCACGGGGATGATGATCAAGGCTTGTAGTTTTGTGATGGTTACAAATTACATTTTACCAGTACCACAAAACGGTTATAACGGTTAGTTTTTTTAGCTAATGCCACTCCTGCGTGTATATATTTCCTCAGCTATTGCTGCCCGAAGTGGAACATAATAACTTCTCTACGTCGTTTGTATTGTTCCTTCTTGTACTTTACTACTGTTAAAGCCTGTTTATAATTTTTATTGTATATATAGTTGGGGGATTGTTACGTAACGTAGTCTCGTTTTTGATGTTTGTCACTTTGGTTTATGTACATGTTTTGCTACTGGGTTTGTTTTATACTAGGGTTCCTGTACTTACTGCATCACTTATTTGTAATTTTATGCTGTTATTAAGCGATTGACGCCTTTCTATTTGTGACCAACAACGATTTCCGTAGTGACTTATATTAAAATTTCTACTGAAATTTATCTCTGGAGGCGTATTCGAGTGCTATCTAGTGTTTTGAATTAGTTTCGTGGAAAATTAGGTCCCCGGGGGCAAACATTTTGGCAATGGCTGCTGGGAGACATTAAACATTTTTGCCTTCAATTGCGTTGCCGGCGGAGCGGATCCAAAACTATTTTTAAATGCGTCCCAAATGGAACTCCTTAAGTCTTATTTTACTTTAAAACCTTACAAATTTCTCATCAAGCGAGTATTTAGTGTTTAGTATTTATTTAATATTTATAGTCGGTCCAGAAGAAACCACTCCTATATTATTATTCTCCTTATAATTTACTCTAAAACTTGACTTTTTATGGGAATGTGAAAATTCCGCCGTTTTCTCGATCGGGAGGGGGGGGAAGCTTAACCTTGGGAACGCTACCTGGACTGCTGGGACCAGTTTCATAAACAATCTTCTCGAGTTCTCAAGTTCTCGAGTAGTCTGTTTTCAGTGACAGCAACCTCTTCTGTATTAAAAATTATATGTGAATATAACATCTACGGACAATTTTATGGTGATTTATTTAGTCAACTATGCAAATTATTGAATTGAAGATTATTAATAAATTTAAATATTCAAAAATTTCTCGAGTAGCTTTCAAGTTGGCAACAATTTCTCTGCTCGAAATCGACCAGAGAACTTGACTCGAGAACTCAAGGTCTTTTTCAGCTTGACTTGCAAGGCAATTTGCGGATCTCGAAAACTTCCAGTTTAGTTTAGCTTGAACTCGAGAACACTTTTATGAAACTGGCCCCTGGTGAAGAATATCCTGCTTGTTAGGAATAATTTAACTAGTTCCTTTCATATCCTGCTGTGCGGTTTTGTTTGAAGGCAACACTTGCTGGGTCAAGTTTGTATAATTTGTTTGAACTTAAAAATTGGGAATGTGTTTTCAAAAGGTCTTTGTCAACTTTGATATAATTATTATTTTTGAGTGGGGGGGGAATAAACGTCCTGTCATGAGTCTAGTTATGAACTAAACTTGTTCGGAACCGGCCAACCGGGTGTGATTAAGTCGGATGCTATGGCCTAGCTAAATAAAATGCGAACAGTTTGCAGTTTATGTTTGGCTGAATTAAAAAGGTTATGGGTGAATTATTTTTATTCGTACTTATTTGATTTGACTCTAGCTTATTCTATACATTATAATTATTATTTTATTTGCACTGCTTTTGTGTATACTTCATTTTATTTGCACTGCTTTTTTGGAACTACTATGCGAAATCACTCATCATAGTTCAATTGTGTTTCATAGTTACACAGTTTACAGACGTTTAGGGTTCCTTTTGACCTGATCCTTCTAATGTGCCGACTTTGCAGTAGCTAATAATTTTGTAGTAAATAATATTTTGTAAGCTTCATTCTTCTAAAACTTTTTCAGCAAATTTTGCTTAAAAACATAAATATAAAATTACCTGCTTGAGTTTTTGTTGGATCTGCTTTCAGATTTGGGATTCCATGTTTTTGCGTTTGCGTAAAGTGCTGAATGTATACATACGGACGTTATTTGATATAAGTACTTGTACTGTCTCGAATTACCATTGTATCTGCCGTGGTTTTTGGTTTTGAAACCAAATAAATGGATACTAATGAATTCAGTTGGCTATCTTAGTATAGAGGGTATAGGCGGAGTTCTGGGGATTAGTACTGTTTCTAGTAGTGATGTGGATCGGATCGGCAAAATCGATCCGATCCGCGATCCGGAGGCCGGATCGGATCGGTAGACCTGCTGGATCGGTCTGGATCGGATCGCTTGAGTCAGCCGGATCGGCGATCCGACTTGATACCCAACATCACATAAAATTAAACCGTACCCGACTCATATTTGTGACTGAACTTGACTTCTATCACTGCACTGTTTGGTGCGTACGTTGCTAGTACAATATTTTCCTTCTACAAACCAAACTTGATTTTGGTTTTGGGTCTCTCAAATTGAAATTAATTCTCAACATTGTAGTTTTAACTGAAATGTTTAATTTGTATTATCTTAAATTGGTAATGATAAATTTGTGTTTTGGTAGACAGGCCGCGATCATCATCTGGCGCACTATTTTGAGTAATTTTACTTCTTTTGCTTAATCTAGATAATTTTGTAGAATTACGCTTTCGAATTACGAATTTCGGAATGATAAAGAAATTTTAATGAAACTATAGTGTTTAAGATGTGTTTTGCACGCCAAAAACCTACTTTAAATCCAGTTCCACTTAGCTTTTTGAAGAAATCATTTCGGATCGCCTGATCGGAAAGGTTCGACCGATCCAGGACCCGGATCGGATCGGATCGACAAATAATTTTGCTGGATCGGATCGGTTGAAATTTTAGCTGCCGATCCGATCCGATCCACATCACTAGTTTCTAGATGCAGAGACGCACTGGTCAAGATATATATTTCCTTACTGGCTCTCGCTACCAGACATGGAGGTCCACTTTCCAGGTGGTTACAAGCTCTAATGATTTGGTTGGACGGACATTGAACAACTTTTATTGCTGTTAACATTGGCCAATAGTCAGTACATAGTATTTCTCGTGTTTAAAGTTCCTGTCCCCAGACTTCTTGTACTCTTACAGGAACTTGACGATATTTAAACTTTTCCAGCATCTTCCACGTTTCTTGACGAAATGTCCTATTAAATGTTATGTAAAAGAAAAAGTTAACTCCATATCCTAGACCATAAATGAATAGAACTATGTACACCAGTACGCCATGCTCTGCGAAAGTTACGGGACCCTTTCCTCCGTTATGGAAGAAAATCGGTGTTGGTACTGTGCAAACAGCAAAGACCACAAAACACAGAAACATCATCAGCGAGCCACGAGCTCTGCGCATAATTTCAGCGCGATTGTTCAGCTTGGTTAGCTTAATCCTAACATAGATGCTGCAGTAACAGACCAGCATAATGAAGCATGGCGCGTAGATAAAGAGAGTGTCCATAATGTTGCGCCATCGCTCCAAACTTCCGTCTGTCATACAGACTCCAATGGTTGCCAGTACTGTAAATGAGCCCCACAGTCTGGTGCCCGCAACCACTGCCACTAACATAAAGGGAACTAGTGAACAAACCAACAACCATAGGTAAACACAGTTTCGTATGGTAAATACTGTTCTAAATAGCGTGGGTGTGAACACTGCTAGAGCCCTGGTGATGGCAATCACTGCTTGGCCGACGTTGGAGGTGAAGTCAATGGACCAACCCCAGGCCCCCAGCCATCGACAAATGGTATCGGCCCGATTAAGATCTGAGTCAGTAACCGATTTTTGAGGACCAACGAAGGTAGCCATGGCGCCCTCAGGGACTCCCCAGGTCAGGCATGCGATCATGTCGGTAACAGCAAGACAGCCGATCAACCAGTAGGCAGGATACTTTCTGAGATCCTTTGAATTAACAATTACCAGTGCAATTAGACAATTACAAGCGCTGAACATTAAGAATAGAGTAATGATAGAAATCCCGATGATTTGAACACCAACGTAACCATTGGTGCTTTCGGTAGCGTTACTATTCATCTAGAGATAGTGAGAAAACATGTACAGAAAAAGCATAATTTATTTATGTAAAGTCCAGCTGATGTTAATTCATTTAACTTCGGCTACACGACCAAAGGCAAAGTTAGACCTTGGGAAAAGTAGGTCAAAATAAAAGCTACTAAAATATGGGAGGGTGTGAACTTGACATACAGGAGCAAACTCACAGCATATGTATTGTGTAGACGTATAATTTGATTTCTCAGACATGGATAGCGATATAGATATAGAATATTCTATTGCCTAGACTTGAGACAGTGAAAATGCTCAGGATCGTGCTCAAGCCGCCAGCTTAGACCCAGCCTATAGTGGGATCACTTGTTAAATTTCAATACGGTAAGCAACATGAGAATGTATGTTGAGATGCACAATACAATGCCAAAGGCGTAACTCCGGTTGTCATTTTGCTATGTCTCTGAAGTCTGACATGCTGTATATTTCTAATTAATTTGTATAGAACACCTGTTTCGGAATAAGGCATCCTAACGAAACAAAACGAAACGAAAAGGAGACTACTGAAAGAACAATTTCTATGTATATTTTGGTAGTTTTATAGTTCTTTCGACAGTTGTATGCACTACCAAAACTTTACACCACCACAGTCTGGATTAGACTTCGACTGCTTAGTGCTGGGGGTAGGTAAAGTCAATGGACCAACCCCAGGCTCCCAGCCATCGATAAATGGTATCGGCCCGATTAAGATCTGAGTCAGTAACAGATTTCCGGGGTCCAGCGAAGGTCGCCATGGCAACTCCCCAGGTCAGGCGTGCGATCATATTGGTCACAGTCAGACATCCGATCAACCAATAAGCAGGATACTTTCTGAGATCCTTTGAATCCTCCTTGCCGTCCTCCTAAACGTTGCTCATTTTTGTAGAGGTGGGAAGGGCATATATAATTGCGGTTACACTGGAGCGTATATTATCTAAACCTAGGCCAAGTCCCACAAAACGTGCGACTGAAGGAGGCGTTGCTGTTTATTACTTAATATGAAAGACTTCAAAATTGAGTTTCTAACTTTCGAACTGGGTGAAGTCAAAATAATCTAATTGTTAGCAAGAATGATTAGCTAGTGCCGTTTTCAATAGAATAATATAGCAAGAACCGTCAAAGCAATTTTAACCAGCTTATTTACTTAGGCGGAATGTTAACCTGTTTCATAAAAAAAGTTAAGATAACCGCAAATGACAGCCTTGCTTGCGGATGTAATTTTGCGTCATGTGTTCGAAAGCAGTATTTGCTTAATGGTAAATGAATGTTGTTTAACCGAAACGGAATAAAGAGGATTTGGCATAATGTGGAACGAAAACGCCTTGAGAGACAATTTCTGGGCTAAGAAATCCCGAACAGAAATATAATTTTGGCTTTACCGTCTTCCATCCCCAAAAAATTTCCTCTAGCTTTTGAAGGAAATTCTGATCTTTACCATCCCCTAAACTGAATATTTTGCAATAGTTTATCTCAATGAGGTCAAAACACTCCCATTCTCACGAATGGTCAAAATCTCAGAGTATAGGTTTGAGGACTATACCTAATCAACCGAAACCCCACTACACAGAAATTCCACTTTTTGTGCTTCTCTAAAACATAAATACCCATTAGCGAACGGTTTGTGAATGTCTTGAGCAGAACCAAAAAGGCTGGAAGCAGGCTGCTCGCGTTCAGATAGAAAACACTGAAAAATATAGATAGCAAAAACCAATTTCAGAGCTTCCAAGTGGTTTATAGTCTGTCAGTCTTCATGAAGATCTTTAGCCCAAAGACCCAGAAGGAACATGACCTTCAGTATTATTGAATGTGAAAGCTTGTCTAGCGTTTACTGAAATGAATGAGCACAGCTGCATTATAGAATGAATGATCCGTCTTGCCAAAAACAAACTATTAATAATAAATAAATTGAAAAAATGTTGAGACGGTAATAAATACGATTGTTGAACACAAATTTTGTCAACTTTACTGTATGAAAATGTGAAAAATGGCAGGAAGAAATATTTGCGTTGAAAGGGAAAATAGGTATGCATCGGTGCTGAACATACATATTGTGTATTGTGCCTAGGTAGTAGGTACAGACAGATGTAGATGGTGCTCTGGAAATATAGTTCTAGATCTGAATTTTCTATTTCTCTGTAAAGGATGAAAATGAAGAAATTGAAGGATCAATTGTCTTCCAATTTCAGGGATCCCTACGCACCCCACAAGTTTGTAGCTTACACAATCCTGTTTATGCTCGATGCTTGCTGGGCTGTGTTCAACTCTTGCTGTCTGCTTGTCATGTCATAGAATAGAATTTTCATAAAGAGCGATATAAAACTCAGCTAGCTGAATCTTAGAATATTGGTGCATTTTCAGGTGGTGTGGTACACATAAAAACGTTAGGTACAGCAAATTGAAACGGGATATTCCTTTGGACCTGTTTGCTGCACTGTTTACTATTGAAATGGGATATACCATACGCGCAAATAAAAGTTGCTGTTTAAAAACGAACTTGTAAAATGAGACAAATGCCTCTTATAACGTTCAGCTTCACCGCAGAAAAACTTCATCATAACAAAGTATGCAATCTAGATTTATTAACTTCGTCTTAATTCTGTTAGCGTCATTTTCTCCTTGACGAACGACCTGTCAAACTCAACCTCCGAAAGAGCCGGCTCATGAGCAAAATCTAAGCCTCCTTCATTTTTTACCTAAGCTTACACCCAACTAAAAATCCTTAAGCTACATACATAATGCCCATTCTATGCTACTGAAGTCTCACTACTAAACATCGGTTAGGAAAGGAAGGAGTGATATGGTATAAGCAGTCACCCACATCTTGAAACAGCCTAGCCTACTTGTTAGTGGTTGTGGCGAGATTCACCCAGTATCTGATTTATGGTGATGGAAAATATAAAAATATCTTTGGTAAAGATCCGTTGGTGTAGTTCACTAGCAGTTTGGGCTAAAACTTCGAAATATGCTGTACTCCGGGACTCAGTTAGATGTATACAAATATTTGCATTTTGTAGACTAGGTTGAGAAGAGAAGCAAGTATAAATGTTCAGACGAGAAGATTTATATTATCTTTGTTCAAATGTGTGTACAAAATTCGGCCGTCTTTTTGTTTCCATGATTGAATAGGGCTGGTTTGGCTGCATATTTTTCTTTTTGCAATCTTTTCAAGTAAATTCATCCGATTTCCGAAATTTCCGTTTCCCAAATTTCTGGTTTTTCAAACTTTTCTCCAGTACCCGCAACAATACGGTGTGAAGTTAGCACAGACAGGAAAGATACTATGCGTTAGACATTATTTGAAAAAACTATGTGGTTCTTATTTGATCTTTATTGCTCGTTACTGTGCTATTTTTGGAAGTTTGCAGTAAATATAGTTGAAGACTTAAAGTTTGTCAAAGTTGGTTAGGATCTCGTTGATTTCCGACACCACACAACATTCAGCACCTATGGGACTTGTGATAATCATTAACTTAACTAAATCTAACTTAATCAGAAAATTCTCGTGAGCTCAAGTTCACAATGGGTATAACATTCGACAGCTCTTGACGACCTGAACAACTTTTGTACTAGAATCAGCTCCTAGAAATTTCCGCAATTCCAAAAAATTCAATTGCTGTAGTTAAATTTGTAGCTTTCGCGAATTTAGAGAATTTGGTGCATTTGGCTTTATTATGCTGCGAAGTTAGCACCGATAGGAAAGATATAAATTCTATGCGAGCTGCTAAGCCTAAGTGAATTAAGATTACATTTTGACAAACGTTCAATGATTTAACATTACTTCTGTCTAAATTCGTAGGTTTGGCTAGCTAATAGTTGGGATTCTCCATGTTGGGTAGATTTGTCGCAGTTGTGGGAGAAAGTTGTTGATGAGCGGTTGGGTTTTGTCAATTAGGTTCGAGTTGGGGAGATTTGTGTTAGGTTTGGATTAGATTACCTCTGTTGCATAGTCGGCTTTTGCCGGGTGTTTTGTTAGTGCTTTGTGTTTTTGGTAAAGTTTATATTCGCGCTTAAAATTAATGTTTTGTTCTAACCTTGTCATCAAGTTTTGCCTAAATTACAATAAACCGTTGTAACCGTTTCGTCGGGTTTCAGTTGGTCAGGTCCTCCAGCACCACACACCACTGTTGTTCACCTGTAGTTTTTGGATCTTATCTTAGTGCATCAAAGTCAGTCAACAGCATTTTATTAAGTTCAGTATAGTCAAACTTCACATGTGGCGACCGTGTCATGTGGTAGATGTTGGAGGAGTGTGACGGTCTTGGCCCAAAATTTTATCGAGATTTAGAAGATCGACTTCAGGATATTCAACGTCTTTTTGAATTTTTGCAAAATTTAGATTACCCGGACGAATATAACGATTTAGTTTTGCGACAGAGGTGCTGTGAGCAGGCGCCAGTAATGGATCGGGGGGACCCGCGTGAGTTGGGTGAATATCGTGACCCTCCCCTTCTGGATGGAGTCCCACCGGGGACCAGGGGGGCCCTTGCCGCAACTGGGGAATCCAATATATCCCTACTACCATCCCTCTGCAAACTTGGGGGGAAATTCTACGCGTAATCAAAATATTCCATGTTGTCGTGCTCAAGTCCCGGTCAGTAGCAGGGGTCCACCCCCCCCAGTGGACCCAGGCGGGGGGTTCCTCCCAGCCCCAAACTTCGGCCTCTCGAACAGATAAAATTTCGCGGCCGTCATATTCTCAGATGTTGAATAAAGCTTTTGGTCCTCCAGTTACTTCTCCCGATCAGATGTTTGTTTGTTTAACAACTGTTTTAACAACTGTTTGTTTAAACAAATGTAACATTTGTTTAACTCATCAAAGGCTTTCGGATTATACTCAAATTATGGCGTATTGGAAAAATTTTAGAAAGTTTTTGTGTATTCCGGGAACTGAGTACGTTTTCAATAGTTCAATCAAATACAAAAGCTGTTCAACTCGTCAATAGCGTTCAATTGATACCAATCTTGCAGATATCGGAGAAATATTTTAAAATCCGAAAATATCGTAAACCTAGAATTCCTGGAACTGAATTTTGTGAAATGGTTTTAAATCAAAATATGCAGCAGGACCAACTCTATTCCAGTATAGAAACAAAATGTTTAATGCGCTAAAATTTTGAATACTTACTATGAGACAAACTGAATATTTTACTGTTTCCAATTTTTTCGGATTTTCAAAGTTTCCAGTTCCCGGCGATTCTAAAAATGTATTTTTACTTCAAAGGTTAGTTTGCAATAAATGACCAAATTGTGTATGCAAATTTTTTGTTCGTACCTTTCCATTAAAACCTAGGGGTATCAAAAATTGGGAAGCTGCCGGATTTTTGGATTGATTAACACCAAGAGTACATAATATAAGAGTGTACCACTAGGCACACTCTCTGTTATCAGAGCAAAAACTATGCTCTGCTCGCAAACGGCCCACCCCCCCCCCCCGCAAATTAGACTCTTCACTTCAAAGAATTTTGAGCGCTATGTTTGTGTTCTAAAGCTCGAATCAGGCACAAAATTCGCGCACGCACTGCTTGTGTTTTCGAGCTTAAGCACATAAACATAGAGCGAGTGAGCGTACCCCCGTTTCGACTAGGCACTGATTTGCGGGGGGGGGTCACTAGGGTTTGATTTGCGGGGGGGGGGGGGGCCGTTAGCGAGCAGAGCATAGTTTTTGCTCTGATAACGTAGAGTGTGCCTAGTGGCACACTCTTATATTATGTACTCTTGTTAACACTAAAGGCAAGAGTGCATAATTGCACTATATATAAGAAGAAGAGTAAGCCACTAGAGGGCTCTTCTTCTTGGCATTGCGTAACGGTGCTCCGACCACAATACGCGAATGTTCCCCCGTTTGGTGGTGGGGGTAGCTCTCTTCGACAAAGCATACCCCCCTCCGTTTGGTGGGGGGGGTAGCAGAAAAGAGGTCCCCGTTTGGTGGGGGGGGGGGTAGCCAACAGCCAATCAGGTTGCAGAGACCCCATCCCCGTTTGGTGGGGGGGGTAGAGCAGAGGATTACGGTAGTTTTTGTTCTGTTTGCAAAAGGGTCCCCGTTTGGTGGGGGGGGGTAGCAAAGAGAGGTCCCCGTTTGGTGGGGGGGGGTAGCATAGAGAGGTCCCCGGTTGGTGGGGGGGTATGCAAAAGGGGTCCCCGTTTGGTGGGGGGTAGCTAAAGGGGTCCCCGTTTGGGGGGGTCGCCAAAAGCCAATCAGTTTCATCCAATCTTAGCCTGACTTGGCGTCCCCCCCCCCCAAACGGGGACCCCATTCTGCCAACCCCCCCACTAAACGGGGACCCCTTTTGCCTACCCCCCCACCAAATGGGGAGGGGGTATGCTTGTCGACCCCCCCCCACCAAACGGGGGAACATTCGCGTATTGTGGTCAGCAATGCCAAGAAGAGAAGCCCTCTAGTGGCTTACTCTTCTTCTATAATATAAAGGAATAAATTAAGGACTCTTGCTAAAGGTTTATCGGAAATCCATGACTGCAGTACAGCGTGAACCTAAAGCTAAACGAATCTCAGACTCAAAAATAGAAGGGAACTTCGATTCTTATTCAGTTTTGCTCACAATATTGCTTGGTGTTAGGCTGGGTTAATAATACAGACTTAAACGGTTCAGATATGCTTGCTATAAACCAACTAGAGCTAAAGTTCGTCAAACCTCTGGACAATTAAAGGTAGTGTCTTCTTACCTTTTTCTGTTGTATAACAACCTCTTCACAGTATAAATTTAGGCTAAATAGATACTGTGTAGGCCTCATCTGCCTATATTCTGTACCTTTGGCCCTCAGGGGAAATTTACCTCGTAAACGAATCACAATTGAAGCATAAAACGGAAAAGCTTACTATGCTTTAGGAGGAAATTAAATTAATCAGCAGAAAACACTGATTTAAGCGTGTCTAATTAACCAGACATCCGTATAAATGTCGGATCCCAAGGCATAAAATCCCGCTAATTGATCGAAGGACGAAGCAAAACTTCTGAAGTGTGACAGACTGAGAAGTCATAGCTGATAAGTTCGAAAGCTTTTCTAGCTGATAATAACATAGAATTTTGTGTTATTTTGGGTCTAATTTAGCAGCCCAGCGTCATAGAAAAGTCAGGGGACAAATTGAAATCATTCTAAGCTTGGCTTAGCCAAAGCTGTAATTCTAACATCCGTTAATTAGGGATCTGTTGCACAAATTTTTCAGAAGTGAGAGCTTGTATATGCAAAGTAAGAAGCCATAAAATGGAAATATTTTATATAGGTATGACCACTTACAAGGACTTGTAACTGATATCTATGTAGTTAATCGAGGCTTTCCATGAGAAAATAATATTCGAGCGAGATTAGCCAGACAGGATTCTTTTTTTTACTTGGTGCTCAGCAATGTAGGTTCTCCTCAGAGACCTTTATCATGCTGCCCTCCGCAGTCCACCAGGACAAGAGGCGGAAAGGCGAGGATCAAGGATAGAAAACAAGATCCCCAAGCAGTACTGACGTACGGTTATTTCAGTCACGCCCAGGGTAGCTCCAGTCGTGCTGTTTTGCGACTCGGTCTACCCCCCGCAGATCAATAGTGACTAGGATGGCGGAAGACTAAACACCCCACTCTGAAAGGGTAAAAGGGGAAAAAACCAAAAGGCTGCAGAAAGGAGTCGGAGGAGAGGACGAGTACTCAGACAGGAAAGATGAAAGGTCCACCAAAACAGCTATATTAAATTTAAGATTTAAATTTAAAATTTAAAATTTAAAATGCACTTGATCGGGATACAGAAACAAACACAGAAGGACCTTTCCCACCCGACATGTCTGTTTCTGTACACCGTCAAGTGCATGAACGCTCAGCACTTGTTCAAGCAACCGGAGGTGGCCAAACCTGAGCTTCGTTAAACTCACTACTACTACTACTACTGTTGCTGCTGCTGCTACTGCTGCTGCTACTAGTGATGAGGCCATTATGTGCGTCATGAGACTGTCGCAGCAGTAGCCTGAGATTAGGATCAAGATCACTGCCAGCAGAGTCTGTGTCGGAAGCAGATTCATAGACGTCTTCAACCTCATCATCCGAATCTAACTAGACAACCAACCTGGGATTCTGGGTTACCGGAGTTTCCAAAATGTTGTCATCAGAAGCAACTACCGCAAAATGCTCGCCATGGGACATCCTCTTACCAACAGCAAAAATTATCCAGCCAAGATTCTGTCACAGCCACCTACAATGCGATATCTAATGTTTTGTAGCCCGAATTATTTTCGGAGTTATACGTTCAAACAGTGAAAAAGCAGAATTCTGGTTGACTGTAGCAAATGATAAATTCATAGATTAATTTCATTTAACTTTTTGTTGGTATTGTACTCCATCGCAAATTAAGTAAATAAAGCCGTAGAATCTGAAGTTGAATCAAAGCGCTATGAAATTAACACACAGGTAACATGTGGACCAAATCTTGAGCTCCGCTTTCTGTAAGGCTATTCGGTACAACTACTCAAAGGATATTAAGCGATGCTTTCAACTATGTCTAAATTTTGGATATGATGAAATAAAGAATTTGTAGCAGATAAGCTCGACTTTCAGTCAACAGGAAGCACTCAGCCCCTCTAAATTACCTCGGGGGGAAACTGAAATGAGCCTATTTCTTTCATCCCACCAGGGGTCAAGACCATTAATCTATAAGGTAACAATTAATTATTTGTCATGTATTTTTATTTTCTCGTTGCTGTTTGTTGTGTTGCTGAAAATTTCAAAATGGTTCAAGATCGTACGTCCCATCTGCTTCTGCTCTGTAGAGATGCACATGCACAGCTACACCACAGGGTCATCAGCTGAACTCCCATACATTTTTCCTTTGCCTTGCTTCCCTTACAGTACCATAAAGAGCATTTAATACTCAAAAACGATAAGTGAAGATTCAACTGATCTGGTCGCTGAGCAAAGCTTGCACAATGCGTTCGTAATATCTTACAATATTTCTATTCATCCAGAATATGAAGAATATAAATAAATTAGTGTCTGTTAAAACCACGTTCTCGTCTCTCCCTCACTGTCTCTGTTGAAATGAAACCTACGGATGTCGATCGAGTATCGACGAAGCCGAACAGTAAAATAACCTGTCCGTAATGGGTTTTGGTAAGGAGGCGTACATATTGTTGGCTATTCTACCAAAAACCAAAACATTAGTGGCGTCGCATGGAAGCCTCAGTCCAAAAAGAAATTACAGATCTACACTTCGGTACATTTGGATTATCTGGCAATCTTAGATTCGTCGTTAATTTGGAAAAATTTTAATAATGAAATGCAATAATGTTCGGTATCAGTTTGTGCCTTGTGACCTGTAATGTTCAGAGGAAACATCTCTATTTTGCGCAAATATTTTTCTGAAACTGGTTATTTGTAAAATACAGGATTGTCGCAAACCGACAGAAAAAGCAGGCAGAGTATTAATTTCAGAAAATTAATGAACAAAATGTTTGTTCAAAACAAATTTTGCAGTGAAAGTAAAGATTCTTCTTCAGCTTAGTCTGTTTATCTGGTAAAGACGGGGCTAAGTATACGCGTGTGAAGATCTTTTGAAAAGTAGGACATTTTCAGGTCAGCTCAGTTACACGATGAAACGATGGAAAATGTAGCAATCAGCTAATTGAAGGTTGAAACATCTTTTGTTGGATCCGCTCATCCAGCTGTTAGCTTCTTCATCAAAAGGATGTTTAAGAATATAGTTACGCGTCAGCAATCTATGTGTGATTGGTTGATGAAGTTGAAGTTGAAGTTATTATGCTCAAGAATGTGTCAAGTCAAGTGTCTGTGTCAAGAATGAAGCGAACAAAACACCAAGTCGTTTCAGCAGCCCCTCAACTGCGAATGTAGGCGAAAACCATGTGGCCCTTCCAAACTGGTTCTAGCATAAGTAAGAAGTAGGCGAAAACCATGTGGCCCTTCCAAACTGGTTCTAGCATAAGTAAGAAGTAGGCGAAAACCATGTGGCCCTTCCAAACTGGTTCTAGCATAAGTAAGAAGTAGGCGAAAACCATGTGGCCCTTCCAAACTGGTTCTAGCATAAGTAAGAAGTAGGCGAAAACCATGTGGCCCTTCCAAACTGGTTCTAGCATAAGTAAGAAGTAGGCGAAAACCATGTGGCCCTTCCAAACTGGTTCTAGCATAAGTAAGAAGTAGGCGAAAACCATGTGGCCCTTCCAAACTGGTTCTAGCATAAGTAAGAAGTAGGCGAAAACCATGTGGCCCTTCCAAACTGGTTCTAGCATAAGTAAGAAGTAGGCGAAAACCATGTGGCCCTTCCAAACTGGTTCTAGCATAAGTAAGAAGTAGGCGAAAACCATGTGGCCCTTCCAAACTGGTTCTAGCATAAGTAAGAAGTAGGCGAAAACCATGTGGCCCTTCCAAACTGGTTCTAGCATAAGTAAGAAGTAGGCGAAAACCATGTGGCCCTTCCAAACTGGTTCTAGCATAAGTAAGAAGTAGGCGAAAACCATGTGGCCCTTCCAAACTGGTTCTAGCATAAGTAAGAAGTAGGCGAAAACCATGTGGCCCTTCCAAACTGGTTCTAGCATAAGTAAGAAGTAGGCGAAAACCATGTGGCCCTTCCAAACTGGTTCTAGCATAAGTAAGAAGTAGGCGAAAACCATGTGGCCCTTCCAAACTGGTTCTAGCATAAGTAAGAAGTAGGCGAAAACCATGTGGCCCTTCCAAACTGGTTCTAGCATAAGTAAGAAGTAGGCGAAAACCATGTGGCCCTTCCAAACTGGTTCTAGCATAAGTAAGAAGTAGGCGAAAACCATGTGGCCCTTCCAAACTGGTTCTAGCATAAGTAAGAAGTAGGCGAAAACCATGTGGCCCTTCCAAACTGGTTCTAGCATAAGTAAGAAGTAGGCGAAAACCATGTGGCCCTTCCAAACTGGTTCTAGCATAAGTAAGAAGTAGGCGAAAACCATGTGGCCCTTCCAAACTGGTTCTAGCATAAGTAAGAAGTAGGCGAAAACCATGTGGCCCTTCCAAACTGGTTCTAGCATAAGTAAGAAGTAGGCGAAAACCATGTGGCCCTTCCAAACTGGTTCTAGCATAAGTAAGAAGTAGGCGAAAACCATGTGGCCCTTCCAAACTGGTTCTAGCATAAGTAAGAAGTAGGCGAAAACCATGTGGCCCTTCCAAACTGGTTCTAGCATAAGTAAGAAGTAGGCGAAAACCATGTGGCCCTTCCAAACTGGTTCTAGCATAAGTAAGAAGTAGGCGAAAACCATGTGGCCCTTCCAAACTGGTTCTAGCATAAGTAAGAAGTAGGCGAAAACCATGTGGCCCTTCCAAACTGGTTCTAGCATAAGTAAGAAGTAGGCGAAAACCATGTGGCCCTTCCAAACTGGTTCTAGCATAAGTAAGAAGTAGGCGAAAACCATGTGGCCCTTCCAAACTGGTTCTAGCATAAGTAAGAAGTAGGCGAAAACCATGTGGCCCTTCCCAAACTGGTTCTAGCATAAGTAAGAAGTAGGCGAAAACCATGTGGCCCTTCCAAACTGGTTCTAGCATAAGTAAGAAGTAGGCGAAAACCATGTGGCCCTTCCAAACTGGTTCTAGCATAAGTAAGAAGTAGGCGAAAACCATGTGGCCCTTCCAAACTGGTTCTAGCATAAGTAAGAAGTAGGCGAAAACCATGTGGCCCTTCCAAACTGGTTCTAGCATAAGTAAGAAGTAGGCGAAAACCATGTGGCCCTTCCAAACTGGTTCTAGCATAAGTAAGAAGTAGGCGAAAACCATGTGGCCCTTCCAAACTGGTTCTAGCATAAGTAAGAAGTAGGCGAAAACCATGTGGCCCTTCCAAACTGGTTCTAGCATAAGTAAGAAGTAGGCGAAAACCATGTGGCCCTTCCAAACTGGTTCTAGCATAAGTAAGAAGTAGGCGAAAACCATGTGGCCCTTCCAAACTGGTTCTAGCATAAGTAAGAAGTAGGCGAAAACCATGTGGCCCTTCCAAACTGGTTCTAGCATAAGTAAGAAATAGGCGAAAACCATGTGGCCCTTCCAAACTGGTTCTAGCATAAGTAAGAAGTAGGCGAAAACCATGTGGCCCTTCCAAACTGGTTCTAGCATAAGTAAGAAGTAGGCGAAAACCATGTGGCCCTTCCAAAATGGTTCTAGCATAAGAAGTAGGCGAAAACCATGTGGCCCTTCCAAACTGGTTCTAGCATAAGTAAGAAATAGGCGAAAACCATGTGGCCCTTCCAAACTGGTTCTAGCATAAGTAAGAAGTAGGCGAAAACCATGTGGCCCTTCCAAACTGGTTCCAGCATAAGTAAGAAGTAGGCGAAAACCATGTGGCCCTTCCAAAATGGTTCTAGCATAAGAAGTAGGCGAAAACCATGTGGCCCTTCCAAAATGGTTCTAGCATAAGAAGTAGGCGAAAACCATGTGGCCCTTCCAAACTGGTTCTAGCATAAGTAAGAAATAGGCGAAAACCATGTGGCCCTTCCAAACTGGTTCTAGCATAAGTAAGAAGTAGGCGAAAACCATGTGGCCCTTCCAAACTGGTTCCAGCATAAGTAAGAAGTAGGCGAAAACCATGTGGCCCTTCCAAAATGGTTCTAGCATAAGAAGTAGGCGAAAACCATGTGGCCCTTCCAAACTGGTTCTAGCATAAGTAAGAAGTAGGCGAAAACCATGTGGCCCTTCCAAACTGGTTCTAGCATAAGTAAGAACAGGATAGGTTTGGCTAACTGATTTACAAAAACAGCAGTGAAAATTAGGCTTCTTTGCTGCCGTTCTATAGTTTTGGACTTGCTTTCAGGTAGAACGAACATGCCTTTGGATCGTCTTCCCAGCATAGCCAAATAGTTATTATCAAAGATTAAACCTGCCACGCTTAAGGTTTCGAATGAGTATAATTATAAGCCTGCAGCACCTGTAGCAATTGTAAGAAAGTAGTATAGAGAGATAAAATCGAGGCTTATTGGGGGGTGGAGTTTGAGGTTGTGGAGGTGGAGTTGGGGGGTGGAGTTGGGGGGTGGAGTTTGGGGTTGTGGAGGAAATATTGGGGGGTGGAGTTTAGGGTTGTGGAGGAAACATTGGGGGGTGGAGTTTGGGGTTGTGGAGTTGGGGGGTGGAGTTTGGGGTTGTGGAATTGGGGGGTGGAGTCTGGGGTTGTGGAGGAGGTGACCGGAACCACGGTCGACCCAAGGTCAAATTTCAAAGTTGACCCTTTTCTTCCGGAAAACTTTATCTAGGGGGTTTTCGGGGTCGGGGAATTCAAAAATGACCTCAGAAGTTAGCTAGGATGAAAGCTCCGTACTGACGCATAACCGGAACCACGGTCGACCAAAGGTCAAATTTGAAAATTGAACATTTTCGTTGGAAAAACTTTGTCTAGGGGTATTTTGTGGTCGTAGATTCCAAAAATGGCCGTGGTTTTTGCCTAGTTCTTACCCTCGGTGTGGGCGTGGGGGAAAACAGGGGGGACAAGGGGTAAATTTAAAAATTTTTTTTTGGGGAAAAATTGGGGGGGGTGGGGGGGGGGAAAAGAAAGTTGGGGGGTGATCGAAGATTTTGTCTGTACAGCCCATACAGGCGGATGTGTTTTATTGAACAATGACAATACTACACAACAAAAATGCAACAACAACACTGTACAACAAAAATACTGTACAACAACACTGTACAAAAATAATATAGTGCAACAAGACAACTGCACAAAATACTGTACAACATGAACAAAAATACTGTACAACACAAAGACACGACAAGAATACACTGCACAAAATAATATGCAACAAAAATACAGTACAACAATACTGTAAAGTTACGAGTCAAATTATCTACTAGAGTCCAAAAATGTTTGCAACAATTGTTCGGCACGGTGTCGAGAGCATTGTCGTCTGTGCTGAGATGACATTTGGGCGTGAAACCAGCAGCATGGCAACCCGTCAACATCTGAGATATCATCGAAAGTCGGGTAGCCCAAATGTTTACCACCATCATAGACAAGAATGTCCAGGTTGGCAAGCGCATGTTGTAGCCGATGATATTGTGTGGCTCCGTTGGTAATTACCACATCCACCCCATATCGATGAAGCGCTCTGCACACTTTCTCCAAAATCAATGGAGCCGTTGCAATAATTGGAGTGGTACTGCCATTCCGAAATCTGTAGAATATCGCCTGTCGACGAATGGACATCAAATGAAATATGGATGGAGGACGTGGGATATACGTTTCGTGGACAGTATGTCCATTGGGTAGCAGTATTAATACCGTCATTTCCATTGTGACGTCATCCATCTTATGCAAGTCATTCGAAACCATCGTAACAAAACCAATAGTAACCATTGTAGTGCAAACGTTAAACTGACAAACACTAGCGCTAAACACTGCCTCAGGACATAACGACATGGCAAAACTTGTTTTTATTAAGTATACGTCATCACTTTAAACTAGATAAAACCGGTTATGCGTCATCATTTTCACTTTAAACTAGCTAAAACCGGTTATGAGTCATCAGTAATTAATTACCTTTACACTTTTGTAATGCCAAATGGCGGAAACCTCGGTTAGAGGTTTATTGATTGTCTTTTCTTAAGTAGAATCCTTGATATAGGTGACGTAAAGCTCAACCATAGGTTTCTTGTTGAGCATCATAGCGACTTCCCGTTTTGGGAAGTGCTCAACATCCGTCAATCCGACTGGTACCAAGCTTCCGGTGCCAGTGTTGACAATCATTGACACTTTGCTCTTTCCATTTAGCAGTTGCTCCAGTCTTCCGAGCCAGCTTTCACTGTTCATCAGCACTCGATCATCAATTTGAATCCAAATCAAACCAAAGTTTGATTCTCTGTGTTCGTAGGCATAAATCATTGTGGTTGTTTGTTATGGTTTCTTGTCTTTTGTAGCTTACAATTTCCAAAACGTCAATCCTTTATATTAATTTAGAAGTGTCCAGCAAGAATTCGCTTGATTACAGTCAAATCATTGTGATCGGTGAATTTGACTTCTTCCATTTTGTCGTAGACATAGGTTAGTCGTCGATTTTCATCATAGCAATATTCGATGCAATGGTCCCAGTCCAGGTACTCGCAGCCAGATTTGTTCCGCTTGGTGCTGTCCGTTTCTCTACACAAATGCAAATTGCAATCAGACAATCGATGGTACAAACTTCGTCCTTTGTTTGGATGTAGGGATAGTGCAGTCTCGTTGGACTTTGTGATTATTACATCTCGGTCGCACATGGTAACGTTGAAATCATTAATGGCGTAGTGAACATCACAACCTATCGCAAAGACTATTAAGTTGAGTGCTAGTGTCCAGATCATTGTTCAGTATCCTTGTGGTTATATCCTTAACACATTCCTCTGTCGTTACGTTCTTTTTATTAACACTTGGAAACGTGATGTCATTTCGTGATTGTCTATATTATTCCAACCATCGGTGACCACAATGAGTATAGATACAAATGGCACACCATATTTCTACCACATTGCGATTTAGTCGATGTTCAGTTGTCAAGTTCCTGCAGAATTCGATAAATACATGGATTCTAGGCACAGTTACGTCATCAAATAGATGATCACATATCTTCATTAAAGTATCAAGGGTAGGGTTTGCTTCTTTAGCCATCTGTCGTAACTCTGGATTTGAAATAGTCGTACAGTGCTTAACATAATGTAGTACCTTGTCCATGTCTAAATTAATATAAAGACCGTAAGCATAATATGTATGTATGTACGTATAAACACAGAAATGGAAGTGAAGTGTTTTGCTTTTATTGGATTGACGCTGGCAGTCTCAAGTGTCACTATATTAATTATGACGACGGCTTATGCATTTTTACCCATACCCCGGAATGACACTTTTGATCCAATTATCATTCAACTACACCCAAACGGAGAAACAGAGTTGATTCAAAACGATCAAAGAGAAACCTTCAGTAAAAAAGCATTGCACAAAGTGCAACAGTTTTTTCATAAGTGCTTCAACCAAAACTGTAACTTAATTGAAACAGATTGTCTATTATGCCCTTATAAGGCGGAACAATATAACATTGCACTCTGTTTGGCTGACGACAAGCAAGTCATGTTTGCGAGAATTGGGTCAATGCACGTGACAAGAGAAGACCTACTGAGAATATACGAACTGTGAAAGTTAATAAAAAGACCCAAGACCATATAAAGTCATGTACCAACTAAACACTTGTATATGCATTCGAGACAATTACGCTTTTGTACTTACTGCGGAAAGCCATACGTTAACGTCAAGTCACTGAACAACCATATTATTATACATCATGGTGGCGACTTGCAAAGCATGCCAGACGACCTTCGCGGACATGAAGGAGAAGCGAAGGCACATGCGAAATGGACACCCACGCTCTTGCTGTGGGCAGATCTTCAACACAATGAGAGACCTCAAATGGCACAATACTCAACACCACAAGAACAGAAAGAAGAGACAAGCAACGGACTGCATGAAAACCAAAACCAAAAGAGGAGATGACCTGATGCTGGTGTCGGACAGTCACCCATTTTCAAACTACTACAGAGCCAATTTTGTCATTTATGGTGTACCTTTTCGAAGCGTGCAACAATTTTATGTGGCAGAAAAGGCAAAATGGCTTGGCGATCATGACAACTACAACCGTGTTGTGCAAGCCTGGACACCGGAAGAAGCTACTCGAATCGGGACAACCCTATCAACCGAGTATGATGAAGAATGGCAACAATATCGTGTGCCTACAGTGGAAATGGCTGTCAGAGAAAAAGTGCGACAGAATGCCCACATTGAGCAACTGCTACTAGATAGTGGAACTGCTCAAATTGCAGTGGCTACAATGGACCCTTACTGGGGAATTGGTATGGAAGCGAATGACAGATTAGCCCTAAACCCCAAAAACTGGCTGGGTGAAAATGTGCTTGGTAAACTACTGATGAAGATTCGAACGGAAGCCAATGGAGAAAACTAAGTTGCAGAAAGCAACAAGTGTTAATAAAAACACTTCCGCCTACCATCTAAATACCTTCTACTAGCTATTTGATGGTAATGGCACTTATACCAACCCCGTTTTTGATGTTTCAACATCCATTTACCTGTATTGTAGCAGCTCCTACTAAAGCTGGAAAAACTACATTTGTGTCAAGACTTTTACAACATGCAAACCAAATGGTTAAACCGGAACCAGACAGAATCTTATGGTGCTATGCAGAATGGCAAGAAGCCTATGAACGACTCCCGCATGTGACGTTTCAGAAGGGATTGCCAGATTTAGAAGAACTAAAGCGCAATAAGCACTTGAACACACTGATTGTATTGGACGACCTCATGTCTGAAGTTACAAAGGATTCTAAACTGATACAGTTATTCACTCGAGGCTGCCACCACTGGTCATGTAGTGTAATACACATTACCCAAGATATATTCTTTGCCAGAAGAACAAGCAGAATCAATGCACAATACATTGTGCTCATGAAAAATCCAGCCGATAAACTAACACCTCTTAACTTGGCGAAGCAAATGTACCCAGGAAAGGTAGACGGTTTCATGCAAGCTTTCAACCATGCTACCAGCAGACCACATGGCTACCTACTGATTGATCTTGATCAGGCAACACCGGAGGAATTTAGAATACGAACCAACATCTTCCCAGATGAGCTGAATGGTGTTTATACGCTGAAATAAACATAAAAGACATAAAGACGTAAATACATAAAAACCATATTTATACTGCATATTGCCTTACATTATGGCCAAGAGATTCGAAAAGAACGCTGACTACTTGAGTGTCCTTTGCAAGTGTAGCCCAAAGCAACGCAAAGCTATACTCAAAACCGCAGATAACCAACTAATTGGAACAATCTGTGACTGTGTGGAAAACGTACTTGCTGGAAAAGTACCGCTAACTGATAGCGAAAAAGGAAGACTGAAGAAGCACATAAACGTGCTAAGACGTGTACGTGAAAAGAAGAGTTTGGCCAGCAAACGAAAGGAAATTGTACAACACGGAGGATTTTTGCCCGCAGTATTGGCTCCTCTCATTGGTGTGGTTGGAGGTCTAATTAGTGATTTGATTTTAAGAAGATAATGGAATACTCGATACTGGTACGACCAGACTATTTTGAACAACATGAAGAAGTAGCTGCAAAACAGATAAAACAGGCATTGCAGCAAAAGGTGCCCGATGATGTTAAACTGGCTCTATACCGTCAAGAAAACTACCGTAATCGTCTCATCAAAGAGAAACCCAAAACCACGGTAACGGTTAAATCAGACCTGCCAGTACAGACTCACCAAGAAACTGCTCAGACTGATCACATTATTGTCAATAACTTACCAAGGGCGGTTCAAACTAAAGGACAGATGCTGATCCAACACCTGCAAAACATTAGAGGGTTCAGAGTAAACGATAAAGGGGAAATTGAATATAATGGTCAAGTTGCACCAGGATCACGCATTTTTGATCTTGTGCACGATTTTGTTCGTAAACGAAAGACGAAAACAGCCCAACCAGGTGACGATTTATTCACCGAAGCTCTGCAAGATAGCAACGTACCGCGAGAATTTATAGGCAATTCTTCTCGTTGGATGGACATTGCAAAGCATAAAAAGCAAGTTGGTCGTGGTTCTAGTGTTTCAAAGGCCCTAAAACGATTAAAATGGAAGCGCTCTTAGATAAACTATACTACAATCCAGATAAAAGCAGTGCGTTCACAGGCTTAGTACCTTTATTTAGCGCAGCAAAACGCTTTATGCCAGAAATCACCATCAAAGATGTTCGAAAATATCTCCAGAAACAGTATACATATACAATGCACAAACCCATCAGGCGAAACTACCCAAGAAGACGCTATGTTGTTGTGGGCATAGATAAACTGTGGCAAGTTGATTTGGCTGACATGGTCCGAGTAGCTGAAGAAAATGACGGATACAAATACCTTCTTACATGCGTAGACGCATTCTCCAAATATGCCTGGGTAGTGCCAGTAAAGTCAAAATCGGGTAACGATGTGTCCACCGCCTTTCAAACCATATTGGAATGTGGTCGAAGACCGACAAACTTGCAGTCAGACAAGGGAAAGGAATTTCTCAACGCCACCTTTCAGAAATTGCTCAAGACCAACAAGATTCACTTTTACACCTGCAACAATCCCGACATTAAATGCAGTCTTGTGGAACGATTTAACAGGACCATCAAAACGAAACTCTTCAAGTACTTTACTAAAAATAGAACGTACAGATACATTGATGTACTACCCCAATTTGTAGCTGGTTATAATAATTCTAAACACCGAAGCATAAAAATGACCCCAAATATGGCTTCCGATCCGAAAAACCAAGAAAAAGTGACAATTAATCTGTACGGCACCCACCATCCTTTTCATTATGCTACTCCAAAACTTAGTGTAGGTGATATTGTAAGAATTAGTCGCTCGAAGGGTATCTTTGAAAAGGGGTATCTTCCAAATTGGTCTGAAGAACTGTTCAAAATTACAAAGGTTTCACCGGAGAAGCCACCCATGTACGACATTAGTGATTTGCAAGGGGAAGCTGTGGAGGGACGGTTTTACGAACAAGAACTCCAAGTTGTTACTGAACCACAAACTTACTGGGTGGAAAAAGTCATAAAAACAAGGGGGAGAGGTAAGCGAAAACAGTATTTTGTCAAGTGGCTAGGATACCCAGACAAATTTAACAGCTGGATTGACGAAAATGACGGATTTTTACCTTCATCTACCTAGCAATACCGAAGGCTTTAATACTCTCAGTAGCTTTCGCGTAAAGCTACCACACCGCATCGACTTGGATGGCCCATGGGAAGTAGCACTGGTAGAGTTTATTTATCCCGTGACATGGGCAAATCTAGGCAGAAAAGTAGACGCAATCACGAGTATTCATTTCTCTGATGACAGCTCAAAGGCAAAATCGCTACCCTCTCGACACTACGAAACCGTACAAGACCTTTGTGAGGGTCTAAACAAGAGCATACAGTACATGAAAAATAAGACTGGAGAGGTAGCCGAAGTCAAATTCTACTTTGACAATGACCTGCACCGAGTGGTGTTTAAGGTCTTTGAAAACCCAGACAATCTTGAACACCCCAACTTCTTTAGTGTCAAGTTTAGTGAAAGGCTTGCCTACATGCTCGGATTTAGCGAACGACTTCTAGATTCACAACCTCCAACAAAAGAAAGGGTAAATATAGACGACTGGGACGCATTAACATCGTCTGATGTTGTAACTACACACAAAATTGTCGCCAACGGAGAGCCCGATATGAGGGCAGGATTTTACTCCATGTACGTTTACTGTGACATAGTTGCTCCACAAATTCTTGGCAATGTGACTTCCCCAATTCTTAGAGTTGTTCACGTTGAGGGTGAACATGGGGACATTGTCGATAAAATCTACAACAACCCTCACTACGTGCCTGTCCTAAAGAAGGAGTTTGACACCATCGAAATCAATATAAAGGACGACGTTGAACGACATGTAGGATTTAACTACGGAAAAGTGTTTGCAAAGCTACACTTTAGAAGACAACAGCTATGAGAACTCCATATTATCCCGAAAGCGTGGACACGTGGCACCACAGTTTGCTACAAACTGGAGGTGCTTACTACAGAGGAGTACCGTATCAAAGAGGAGCCGGATTTGGAAAAGTACTAGGTGGACTATTTAGAGCGATATGGCCTACAGTACGAAGCATTGGTGCAGAAGTGGGAAAAGAGGCCCTTCGCACCGGTTCTGAAGTAGCCAGAGACTATTTGAACAGAGGAGAGGATATTAAGTCTTCTCTAAAGCGACACTCAAAGAGTGCACTTGGAAGAGTGTTGGAAAATGCCGGCAAAAATATGCAAGAAGGGCAAGGCATTGGAAGAAGAAAGCGTCCAAATAACATAAAAACTATAAGCGGAGGAAGCAAATCTAAACGCAGAAAACAACAAGACATATTTACCTATGGCTAAACGACTTGACGCGGAATCTAACCCCGGGTTCAAGAGTGAACTAGACCTATTTACGCTCCCACCTACCCAGGTGGCTGTGGAAAAGGGATATTGGTCTGAAAACTACCCTCAAAATCCTGTAACCAATTCTGGTCCTTACAGGATACTCGTGCCCAGGGATGTTTACATGCTTGATCTCAACAAAAACTATCTCTACATTAAGCTCAGGATAGCAACCGACGCTAATGCAGCTGTAACTGCGGCAGCAGATGGGACTTACCCTGTTGCACCAATTAACCTAATTGGAAAGACCCTGTTTGAGCGACTTATTGTGAAACTGTCAGACAAGGAAATTTACAACTCTGGACCTCTTTACTCTTACCAGGCATATTTGGAGACACTGCTAAATTACGGATGGGATGCAAAGAACTCACATTTACAACTGGGCCTGTTTCACAAAGATGGTGATTTTAAGCTAGACTCCAAAGCAGCCGGAAAACGAGCCAAACCGTTTATGGACAACAACACAGTTGAATTGCTGGCACCGTTACACTGCGACCTATTTAAACAAGAACGATACCTACTCAGTGACTGCGAACTAGCTCTAGAACTGCATCGCAACAGGGACAACTTTTGCTTAATGAGTAATGGAACAACCTACAAAATACTAATCGATGATATTAGATGGTACGTTTGGAAAGTTAAGCCGCAAGAATCTCTGTCGCTCGCTATAGAAAACATACTACAGGCGCCAAATACAGCAAAGTACCCTATACGGAGGATAAAAATGGCTACACGGCACATTGCAGCCGGGTCTCAGCATATCATTGAAAACTCAATTTACAGTGGCCAGTTGCCGAGAAGGGTAATAATTGGTCTGGTTGACGCTGAAGCATTTAATGGGGCCTTTACCAAGAACGCGCTAAAATTTGAACACTGTAACGTCACAGAGATTGCACTGAAATGTGGTGACGAGTACGTACCAAAATATCCCCTGAAAATGGACTGGAAGGCGTATCAGTACAGCTTCCCCTTTATGTACCTCAACGAAAACTGTGACATGGCTAATCTGAACAAAGGGATGGATATTTCTTATAACGATTTTGCGAACGGATATACCCTGTTTACGTTTGACCTCACTGCCGACAATGTAGACACTGGTGCAATGGAACTGATTAGAGAAGGTGATTTAAGCCTTGCAATGACCCTCAAGGAAGCTTTGCCAGCTGCAGACTTCCCACAAGGAGTCGTTATAATCATATATGGAGAGTTTGATAACCTCATTGCAATTGATGTCAACAGAACGCCATTTTTTGACTACGCGATATGAACAGTAACGAGATTGAGAAGACAATGAAAAGGTGCAAAGACTTCATTGGGGTATTCCCCAGTGATCAGTTGCCCGAAATCAAGTCCAAACCCGCCTGCTTTATAGCCAATACTGACCCATCTGATAAACCTGGTGAACATTGGGTTGCTCTGTACGTTAATGACAACGTAGAGTATTTTGACAGTTATGGACTACCACCGTGGCCTCAATTTGACAAGTACAGAATTAATAAGTACAACAACTACTGCCTCCAGAACTTTGATACTAACGTATGCGGAGAGTACTGCATTTACTTTTTACTCAAACGCTGCCACGGACACAGCCTCGACTCTATTGTGGACTTTCTCAGAAAGTGCGACAACGACAGGATCGTAAAGAAGTTTGTGGATAGAATACGACAAACAGCAGTAGGAGGACAGTGTTGCAAATGCAGATCGTCAACGTTGTGCTTACAGGGAAATTGGGAAAACAAATCGACTTGACTGAACTGGACGATGTTTACTATCAACCTAAACGATTTAGTGGAGCAATATTAGAACTCTACGATAGATGCACCTGCCTCATATTCAAAAATGGATCGTTCAACTGTGTTGGGTCTACCTCAGTGGAAAGTGCAATAGAAAACGCGCACAAACTAGCAGAGCAGATGAAGACTTCACTGGAACATTATAGGATATGCAACATTGTATGCTCAAACAGATCCAATTCTTCGGTAAATCTGCGCTCACTTTATGAGTCCCTAAGACCTATGGGCTATGTAATGATGGATGACGAAATGTTTAGTGGAATGACCTGGAAACTGTATGGAGGTACAGTCAGACTGTTTCACAATGGGCGATACTTTATCACCGGAGTCAAAACTGAAGCCCAAGCACAGAAAATCGATGACAGGGTGCAACAAATATGCAATATTAATAAAAGGAAAGACTGCAGTCCAACAACTACCACAACAACAACTACGAAACCGCAATGGAATACCTAACCAAACAAGATTACACCGTATCTACTGCCAATCTGAGATGCGTGGAAGCGGAGCTGACTACAGCGGAAGATGACGTATTGGAGGCCTACGACGTGAAGGACTTTATGCTACAAACGTTTCGTGACTGGATTGATGGCGACAGGATGTACCTACTCATAACAGATCACTGCTTTCACGTGGTCTTTAAAGGATGGGTCACAAAATCAACGATAACGGAAGTGTGCTCCTTCCCGCACAGACAAAGGCTAACCGTACTGGCCTTTCACCTTGGCTAAACAGCAGTGTAAAACCTCGCAAGAGGTTCCGCTTGATGCCACATTGTGGCGGAAAGCTTTATTGAAAAACACATTACAGCAGAATACATAATTCTACAAATGACACATACACAGTTTTTACATAATAGGATGATCATTAAGTCTGTCAATAACAATTGTCATATTTGTGATTCTTTCCACCACATATTTTGATCCAGGTCTTTGTTGCCTTGCCCATTCCAAAATATCAGTCATGTCCAATGTATCCATTAGTTTATCAAAATCAACTTTATTCCCGACAAGCCTTGGTCGATCCAAAATATTGGTGTTACCACTGGCGTAGTAATAGGTCAGTTCATCTGTAAGGGCATTTCGTAACACATATGCGAAATAAATACTCCATTTGCCCACGCGTTTCTGTCGTTTGAAGATTTTTTCACAGTGACCTTTGACTTCCTCTAAATTCATGTCCTCTAGTCGATAGTTGTGCCGGTCTTGATTTTTTGGTGGTTGGGTTACATGATGGTGAGTCCGAATAAGATGCCAGTGTTCGCGATAAATGCTTTCGAGTTCGTCGTCAACAGGTGGTGGTGAAGTGACGTCATCCTCTTCTAGCTTTGGTTGCTCCACTTTAAACATTTTCTTGGGCACAGCAGAGGGCAAACTTCGATTCTTCTTAACTTTAGCACCGTCGACATGTATCCGTTTGTAATGTCCTGCCAGTTGCTCCCTTCTATCAAAAATACGATTACAGTCTCCGCATTCAAACTTCTGTTCACCGTGCTGCTCCCGCAAGTGACGTTTAAGACGATCCAGTCGATAAAATTTTCCGTGACAATGATCACATCTAGTATATTTGACCTAAAACAGAAAGAAGACCTCTACGTTCCATACTTTCGCTAATGTTGGATTAGCATTTTGCAACATTCAATTATTAGTCAAAGACTAAACTAGCTTCATTTTAACAAATTACCTGCTCGGGGTGTCTGTGCCTTTTGTGTCGTAGCATGTTGTCTCTTCTTTTAAATAGAAGACCGCACTTTTCGCAATGGTAACTCAGTTCCTAAAACAGCACATGCGCATAAACGGTGAACCACTTATTTTGGTTTGTATCAGAAGCCGGCCAAGGTTCTAGTTATGTTTAGTCAATGAAAACAATACTTACCCGTGACTTGACTTCAGTGTCAGCAGTTCGTTGACAAATCTGAGAGTGCCTTTGAAGATTATCCTTTCTGTTAAATCGTTTACCACAGGTTGTGCATTCAGCAAAGTTAGTCGTCCGGTGTGCAGACACTATGTGCCGACTTAAATTCTTCTTGAGGCCAAACTCTTTGTCACAAAAGTCGCATTTAAACATCTTTGCAAGTAAGCAAACTACTCTCTCACTTAAGTAAATTAAAACTGACGTACACTTATTTGAAAACTTATTAGCTAACACTAGAAACCGGTTTTATCCGGATTTAAACAGTCATTACATGTCCATGTACATATACTATTGGCTATCTTATAAACCGGTTTTTACTTTAAACTGTGCACATGCACATGCAAACATGTGTATACATGTATACGTGTATTTATTACACGTATAAATGTATATGTATAACCGGCATATACTTTAAACTGGAATAAGGAATGTGCATACTCGTAGACACATGCATACACACATATGCACACATATACATATACATGTATATACATGTACATGTGCATATACATATACATGTATATACATGTATATGTGTATATACATATACGAATGTATATGCACATGTACAAAAGGAAGGACCACGGGATCCTCAGCTCCTCCCTCAGGGATCCTCCTCCCCCCAATAAGACACCATTTTATCTCTCTATACTACTAGAGATCTTAGGCAACGTTCTTGTAGGCATCACTCATCTCTTGTGTCCACTATGAAGAACTTCGCTAGGTAGCTCTTAACGGTTCTACTCTTGCCGTAAAGTGTGGCAGAAGTCTAGGGTAGTAAGTGGCAGCTCCGAGAAATTTCTTCAGCTCCCAAACAGTCTGCGGGCTCGGCAGCTGAGCAAACGTTTCGATATTGCCAGCCAAAGGCAGCACTCCTTCATCAGAAAGAGTGTGCCCGACGAAGTCTTGCTCTTTTGAAGTTCTAACTTCCGTAGTTCCACAGTTGCTCCTACTTCTTCAAGTTGTCTGAGGACTTGGAGCAATCGTTGATCATGATTTTTTTGGTCGGTCCATAAATGAGGATATCGTCGACCAAAGAAACCACTCCTTGACGCCCGGACGAGATTTGTTCCATTGCCATTGAAATACACTAGCAGAAGCTTTTGTAGCACATAGACAATCGACAGTACTGGAACCATCTTGTAGGCATCAGAAATGCAGTGAGGTGACGGCTGTCTTTCGTCAATAGCAGCTGGGTGTAAGCTTTTCACAAGTCAATCTTGCTGCATATCTTCGACTGGCCAATGTCGGTGAGGATTTCTTCAATAGTGGTGTGACAGGGTGACAACAATCCCCCCAAACAAGTTTCTTTCTTTTAAAATTTCTTCTAGTTTAACTTTAAAATCAACTTTAAACATTTTTCTAACCACCTACAAAGTTTGGGTGTAACCCCTTTTCGTTATGCACAAGTTATTGTAGTTCCGTTTTACTTACGTCAATTCACCATATAAAAGTTTAACATTTCTTTTGTTTTTGAGTCGTCGTCACTAGATTTTCCGATTCGTTTCTAATCGAGCGCACGTTCTAGTTTGACTGCCATCCACTTGCCTTTGTTGTACACTTTAATCCAGTTAGTGGTATCATATTTCCTACAATATCGCCTTTTCCAATCTCCGTGTCACGTTGCCTTCTGTGGAAGACTGTGCCCTTCCACAGGGCCCTAACAGCTGTCTGAGTTTGTCGTGTCTCTCCACGAGACCCTCTAGTACCAGCGTTCCTCAGGGAACCCAGGTGCTCTAGTTGTGCTTATCTTTTAAATTTATATTACTGTATGCGCTATGTCTCTCTTAGCACTTAAAAGTAAACTGGTGTACTGTAAGCTGACGTCACATCCGTAATCACCTGCTCTTTCCCTTCCTTCCCAGGCTGCGTCGTTACATTGGTGTCAGGAGTGGGATTCTGCGTCCAATCTGTCAACGTGCATGCAGCGGACCCCACCCAGAACTCGGAAGACAACAGCAGCCGCAACAGCTTCAGCCTCATCCTACTCGACCAGATCCACGGATCCACAAAGTTCGAGCAACGACGCCTCCGTGAATCCACAACCACCACAGCCAACTCAGTCCTCAGCAGCAGCAGCAGCAGCAGCAGCAGCAGCTGCAGCAGCAGCAGTGCCTGTCACCGTCCAGTCTAAATCTTTCTCGGAAAACCGCCTCTTGTCCCCAGAAGAATTCCAAAACCACCTGCGTCACCAGGCCTACCAAAGTGAGAGTTACATTTTGCAGCACACGCTAATTTCGCCAGATTTCTTCAGAACCAAAACCATTGGATGGACCCATTCAGCGTCCTCATCTCTCTCTCTCTCTCTCTCTCTCTGTTCAGGAATCTCCGCTAGGCATAGACTGGAGGGACCATCGGGATGATCCCTGCCTCCCGCAGGAAACAAATAACCAAGTATGGGCTGCTGGATAGGCAGTCCAGGCTAGACCCCACACCCAGACAGGGTTGCCTGGAAGTGCTCGATGATTTCATCTGGATTCATCCGCTTTCTCAGTTCGGACTCGTCACCGATGATGGGACGGATCATTTCCTGCCACGGTGGTATTTGAGCCGCACCAATCAGCGGCTCCATTGGCAAATTGCTGATTTCCTGAACAACTGGCATTTTCTCTGCAGCATCTCTCCAGGAGTTGACCGATTTCAACCTACGTCGTTGTTTGCGGTCTGCGGCTGCTCTTAGGGGTTGTCTTCGGAGGCAGTTTTCGACTTGAACTAGGATGTGGCCAGCTTCTAATCCCTGACCAGTTCGATAGGTAACAGATCCGCCTCCAGAAGGACACAATCTGTAGGGGCCGTCCTGGTGCATCCGGTTATGACTCTGGCAGTCCTGGTGCATCCGGTTATGACTCAGGCCCCTCTGGCAGCTCTGCTATTGGCAACTTACAGGGGTTGTAAATTAGAGGCAACAACAGATGGGCGCCAGGCTCCCAACCCATAGTCCAGGAGAGACCTGACATATGCCAGGTAGACAGTTCGTAGATTTTCTTTCTGCATGCCCCAGGCCTTGCCTGACAGGGCGGCCATTGTTGAGATCCTTTTTTGAAGCTTGAGTCTTAGCCCGGAAATGTGTTCCTTGAAGGATAGACGCGGATCGAAAGTGATCCCCAGAAAGGTAGGTGGGTACTGAAGGGAATTTTTGCGACTTCACCTTCTCAATGATACCGGCAGACTCTATCCTCTTCAGTTCTTCGAAGGCAGGTTCCATCAATGCCAGTGATTGTCTTCGCAATTTCGTGACAATCGGCTTCGCTCCATCTTTCAATCGGATTCGATGCATGAATCCTTTGATAGGACCAAGTTCCAGAAGAAACTTCGCCTGAACATCAACGATCTGATCGTTGGCGCGGAGTTAAATCTTTAGAGCTCGGAAAATGTTCATTACAAACAGAGGCTTATCGTTGACATGGACCACGATAAGGTTGACGTCTCCCTGACGATTCTTGAAACGTACCATGGCTTGAACTGTTCCGGTGACTGCAATGGTATTCTTCCGTAATCGACTGCTGACAGCTTGCATGGACGCGTTATTGCTCCTGGAAATTCTCTCTTCATCTGCGTCAATGACAGGATTGATCTGGTGCATACTGTATCGACGACCATCGGCAAATTTCGAGTGACTCCGGCAATGTTGACTTCGAAGGCTGAAATGATGAGTTCACCTGAGGCTGCTGAAATATAAACTTCGGCCTTCAAGATGTCCTCTGACGATGTTTTGGCTGGCTTGATCTGGAATGTCCTGGCATCGGCGTCTTCTTAAACGTTTTCTTCTGTTGGCCTGATGCTCGGCAGACGGTGGCAAAATGACCCATTTTGCCACAAGTATCACATGTCTTCCCAAAGCAGGACATCTCGAATCCTTTGGTCGATGACCTGGTTTTCCGCAACACAAGCTAGTCTGGGCTGGTCGATTGTGACGCTTCCATGGTCTGGCTGTCTTGGACGTGGCGGCATTTATTGAGGACGAGAACTGAGAACCAGATATGACCTTCGCATTCGGGCTTGGCTGTTCCACCTGATGTGCCACTGAGAGAACCACAAGTGTCAGCTCGGTTTCAGGAACTGGAAGTTTTCTCCACCCGTTTAACCCTGATGAGCTGTTCCTCTAGATCCTGCAGTTGCACGGAACTACGAGACTTTGCAGTTCCGCCAACCATTCATCCACCTTCTGGGTTCCCTGGGCACTTTCCCTGAACCAGACACGGGCACTTACTACGTTTTCCCTTGGACCGAACTGTTTAGCTAGTCGGTCCACCACCGGTTGGAAAGGAACCGCAAAATCTTCTGGACACAGCGGTCTGCGGTCTAAAACATCATCACCTCCTTTGGACCACTGAGGTCTTCTAACTTTCCGTCTTGTCTTGAGCAAACATTTGTAGCGTAGCTGAGTCGCAGCTAGATCCAACACCAGTAGTTTATTGGGCAATTGGGGCATCCCGCAGGATGCGCGAAGTAGGAAAATTTAATGATCTTCCATGGGAGTCACAAGTTAGGTTATGCAATGTAGTTATCAAGAAACGAAAAAACCTGTGACGACGAGTAACTAACTTTGGAGCAAAAGTGCAGCCAAATTTATAGTAGCACAAATAACCCAAGGCGATAGGATGGCTGTATTGTTTAATTTAAAGTTAAGCGCAACTGGGGCAGAAAGTGAAAGAAAGAATATTGTGCTAAGGAAGAATTTAAAAATAAATGACGTGTAGAGCCCGGGTTACAGAATCTGGTTTACTTCGTAACACCATCCCCCTCCTCGAAAAACTCGCCCTCGAAGAAAAAACTAACGGCACACAACATAAAAATATAAAAATACAGGTTGAAGATGTGTTGGTCAGTCAAATTCACAGGTCGGCATCAGGTAGTTTGTGAACATGCAGGTTGATCACACAGCTATTGGTCGTGAGTCCATAGAGCAGCAAGATCGGATGCTTCGGAGGGCACAGATGCCGACAGCAGCAGGCGGAGTGGATCGCCATGAGCGTGTCGTGACGGCGGGACGTGACCCCTCTCACAGCACTTCAACCGAGCCAGTGAACCGTGGATGAGTGACCAAGGCATAGATGGCAGTCAAAAACAGCGCCATCGCCTGGCCAGGAAAATGCAGGATCTGATCAAATGAGCTATTGCATTGGTAGGGAGGCACATATGGACGGCTTATCGAAAGCGGATTGACACCAACGAGCAAGTAATTGAGACGTCGATGGAAGCGTTGAAGGTGTGGGTGTTCTCGGCGATAAAAGTCCCATTATGCAACGACTGTCTCGAAGAAAAGTGCTTAGCTTCCATAGTATCCAGTGTTGGATTCATGGCAGCCAGAGTATGGATCAGATCCAGTTCAAAGGTGCGATGCAGTTGATTGCTGGTATTTGAAATTAACAAGGTGTAGGAGACCTCTCAGGCATTTAGGTGCCGGGCTACACGACGACAAAGCCGTAGGAATTTTGGGATACCACAAATCTCGAGGCGCCGCAGGCAAACTTCTGCAGACCCCATCAACAAGGACGCGATACTTCTTGGAATAAGCCACTAGCTTTTTGAAATAGCGGGGCAATGTATTGGTGAATAGTCGACCTCAGTGTACATCTCAACAGTTGTAACGGTAGCAATTTACGCAACAGGCGTGACGACAAACACGCCCCCTGCGGGTCGGAGTTTCTTGGCAATCAGAGCAGTCGTCAGCAGAAGGTCAATAAATCCGAGACAGAAGGGCGTAGGCAGATGTACAAGGTGGGCTCGAGTCAATTAGTCAATGGTGACATTGCTCACACGCACAAGGCCGGCTGCGGTAGGTAGGTCGTCAATAGGGGCCAAATTCAGGTCGCCGTACAAACTTCAGACTTCGGCCAGATGGTGTCGGTTGCGGAGGATCCTCATCCAATGGAAGGAGTTCAATGGTAATGATGTCGGTATCGTCATGAGAGGAGGCTGCTACTGTTGCTGCATCCCCTGGGTCATGACTGGAGGACGTTTCCGTAGGAACATTGCTGTTTGAAGAAAGTGACAGTTCCATTGGTAGGCTAGGGCCACCCTCAAACTGAAGGGTTTCTGAGAGATGGAGTTTCGCTTCCTTCAGGCTTAGCAGGTACAGGTTCGGTGACGTTTGCAGATTTTAGACCCTGACTAGGAGCACCTTCCACCTGTAGTGTGGCGTCGACCGTGACAGATTGTTCAACAATGCTGTCGACTGCATCTGGGTGGGAGAAACTGGATGCCGGTTGTGGGGTAGGTTGCGGCTCAACCAGACATAGAGTACCTGACTCCGACAATAGGTCCGAGGCTGGAGTAGCGGATTTTTGGCTCGGCGGTGGAAGTGGAAACCTGAATGGTTTTGAATCGGTCTGACAACTTAAAGTGAGAGGATCCCTCCTAAACGCGAGGATCAAAGCTTGGGTGAGCAACGATCTGTGGTGCTGGCAAGACAAGGTCAGAAATCGGTTGCAACAGAGTTGCTGCCACAGGAACAGCAGGTTGTTGGAATTAACTGATAGGCGGGTCGACTGCGCCCCAACGGTGACTACATGGCCACAGGGACAACGCTGAGAAGTGGTAAACGTATGCGTAGCACTCATGGTTAAAGTGTTTATACGGCCATATTTAGGGCAAGATGAAGTAAATGACATTATTGAAAACCAGCACTAAAATCCAACATAGAATTACAAATAACAACGTAATACAAGAAATATATAAAGCATTACAGATCGAACTATACTAAGCCTTTGTGAGAGAGATATGATCATATACTGTGATGAAGACATGAAAAATCCGATACATTAGTGAGGAGATACTAACTACGTTTAAAAGGGCGATCTGGTAGTGTTCCAAATCTATAAAAATTAACAGGGATTTGAATCTTAACGGTTAACGAACAGTAGTCACTACCGAATATCTTCTAGGGAAATGAGTGGCACAGAACCCAGTTTATAAAAAACTGCATTAACCTGCGATTATAACAATTACTTAAGAACAAAGATGTTCTCAAAAGCGGTGTAAGGTGAGCGAAAAACTATTCTTTATTGCAGTTTATTTGAATGTTAATAAGGTCACTCATTTACAAAACACAAGTTCTAAGTTTATTTGAGACACCAAATATACTCTATCAAAAGGTTAAGAATGTTAAACTGTTTGAGAAACGCAAATTTTGAAACAGGGTTAATAAAGATCGTTAACTTGAACAGCCTGTAGCGGAAAATTTTGTTTATGATGATTGGTATGAAATGAAACGCCAGTTTAAAATGTCAGAGCAAACTAGTACATAGATTCAGAAAATGAGTATTAGCGGCCAAGTATTAGAAACAAAGTTACGACAGTACAAACGAAATCAACTAGCACAGTAAACATTATATACGTACAGAAATTACAAAAGTAAGCATAAGAAAATTCAATGCAACATTTAACAAGCTTAAACAGACATTAAACAAACAAGAAACATCTACAAAACCTCAAGTAGGAAAAACGTAAACGAGGATGTCGTTGTCGTAGCGGGTAACATCTCGGCGCTTCCTCAGACTTGCGTAATAGTCGGTTGGAACGGTTCTAGGTATAATTTTAGTCGGTTACTGTGAGCAATTTGTGTATTTCCTAGTTTTCGACCATGCAGAGGCACCAAAGTCACATTTGGTGGAGCAACGCCTGTTATTTCATAGGGTCCCTTGCAACGGAGTGACAATTTCCTTCGCTTAGGAAAATTCAGCAAAACTCTGTCACCAATTTTCTAAGTTGACCAAATGGTTCCTCTATCATATAGACCCTTTTGCTTATCCTGTGCGATCTGGATGAAATCCTCAGCAATGCTCCATATTGCCCGCTATTGAGACATCAATTCTTCCACATGTGGGTTCATCGTTGTAATTTGTTTCCAGCAGTTCTAAAACCGTATCAATTGGTAGTCGAGGACTTCTACCATAAACCATCCTAAATGGAGATATTTTCGTGCTTTCGTGCTCAGCACTTCTGTAAGTAAATTGAACTAGGGGAAGATAGACATCCCAATCGGTGTTACCGGTATTCACATTGTGACCATTCCTCGCAATGTTCTATTGAACCTTTCAACCAAACCGACGCACTGTTGGTGGTATGGTGAGGTCGATATTTTAGAGGTCCCACAAATAGCCAGCAATTCAGACATAAAATTGGGTCCTCGATCAGAGAGCAGCCGGGAGGGTGCTCCATGACAACACAGGACATCATTCACAAAAACTTTGGCCACGATTTCGGTAGATTGATCCGGGATAGCAGTAAATTCCGGACATTTGGTAAAGTAGTCCATGAACATTGCTACGTACTTCATACCGACAATGATAATGGAAATTCTCCTGAAATGTCCACGCCGACATAATCAAGTGGTCCGCTGTCCGTAATGGGAACCATCGGGGCTTTCATTTTCTTTAATGGTGATTTGCGAGCTTGGCACCCATGGCTCACAATATCTGTTCATGTCTGCGTGCATGGTTGGCCAGTAATAGCGTTCCAGTAGTTCCAAACAGGTTTTTCTGTATCCTAGATGAGCTCCCATGGGGTAGTCGTGATAGGCCCGCAGTGAATATAATCTTCTTTTCCGTGGAACTGCTAATTGTTCTAACAAGATTCCTCGAGGCGCTATTCTTGGATAGAGGTGAATTAACACCCCATCACTCAGCCCGTACAGAGGTAAAAACTCTGGTGGCATAGAGGTCTCCATATTCTCAACATGCGGTTCAAAAATTCCTGATACGTCAAACCCGTTTCGAAGCAACATACGTGGTATCATCATCCCACGGTATCCAACAGACCATGAACCGGCAAATATGAATTTGCAACGCAATGTTGGTGAGAGCCGCCAATGGAGGCTCGCTGGTAGAAATTGTATTCACTATAGTAAAGAGTGATGGCTCGTCCGTTTGCGCTGAAGTTGAACGCACAGGAGGTGGTGGTGGAACCTGAAACGAAGAGAGCGGTTGTTCAGGATGCTCCGGAATGCTTTTCATATGCAGAGATAGAGACTTTGGTGGTGCTCTTGGTAATATGACTAGATTCATCATGGGAATTTCTGCATGGGTCAGTTTAGGCCTATTTGAAGTTGTTTGGTCTTAAAGCTACTGGAGTTTATGAAGCAGTCTATCCAGGGAGGCTGACGCCGCAGGATCGTCCATGCGGATGCGGCCAGATTCAGGGTCGGTAGCTATTACCAGGAGTACCAGGACGAGATCGCCTCGACGAACGCCTTCTTGGCCGTAGGCTTAATCGTTGCCATCGTTGTCCGAGTGCCTTTAGATACTTCCGAAGTGGATCCCACAAACGAGTAACATTCAGCATGCCCGATACTTCGACCCCATTTGGGAAGCAGTGGGCAAGCAGACAACCTAATGTTATATAGAAGCAGCACAGAAAAGGTGCAGATTTGAAACCAATTCAGTGAAAGGTCGTACAAAATCCAAAGCGTTAGATGTTGGCAGTAAAGCTTTGAGTTCCTGCTTGTGTTGAAGTGTTGCATTTTTCTTTCATCCAAAGTGAATCCAGAATGTTTCGTTGGTAGTCTAGCTCACCGAGTAGAAATAGTTAATTACATTACTTAATCCGGGTCTGCAAGTCTGACCAGTTGTACATTACTATTTGATGAAAGATAGTTGGTTCAAACGTCCAGGAGAACGTGTAGTTCCCGTCAAAAATGCGTAGCTCCGGTATGTTTCTCAGCTCAGAAAGTTCCATCGGGCTCGTTGAGCAGTCTTTTTCTGCAGCCAGAATGGAATCTCTTTGCTATGGCTGCACTCACTGGGCAACCAATGAGTTTGAACAATGTTAGTGACTACGTCCATGTAGCCCAAGTGCTCTCCGCCTTGGTAGCGAAACGTGATAGGAATTTCCTTTGTACATGCTTCATTCATGGCAGCCAGCCAATAATTTCCAGGTTCTAGGCTTTGACAGGGCCAGACTTCAGCCGCCATGCCACCTGCTCTGGCGTAGACACTCGGTAAACCTCTCGTACAGTACAGAACTTCTCGTGCAGTTAAAGTAGGGTTCCCCAAAAGATCGGCCTTCCGGATTTCCAAAGTATTAGATGCCATTTTGCACGCCGCACTAAGGGCATGGGCAAAGGCAAAACGAATGTTACTGCTTTCCTTCAACGTTACTGCTTCAAGTGATGAGGCAAGGATATCCGTAGTAACTATCCCGTTCTTCTCTGCCCAGCTTCTCAGGGTTGGCTTCCCAGCCCTGGCTCAATAGCGTTATATCTCGGCTTCCTGGTCAGGGCTGATGCCTGGAGCGGAGCTGGCTATGGCTTCATTAGCTTGTCGTTTCAATTTCAACTTCCTTTTCTTGCCTCACCTTCGTACATTCGTACACCTTTGACTAATACTGGACGTAATTCCTCTTGTACAGGAGTACGTCGGTCGCCAGAGGCTGCGAGTCCGGATCAGTGAAGGCAACAGTGCATTGCAGTGGTTCCGAAAACTTCCAAAACGTTTTCCCTTCATCAGAGAGACAAAGGCTTGGGTGCTCCGGTGCAACAAGCACATTTCCTGCATGGGCTGTGGAAAGGAAAACACCCAATAATAGCGAGAAGAAACGAAGAGCTCCAAAATGTGATAATTTGGAAGTACCACTTCGGTTTGAAGGATCTGCCATCACCCAACCTTCACCAGCAGAAGTACCGGCAGTAGTACCGATGCTAGTACAAGTTGATTGACTGGAAGCTGACGGTCTGTCTTCAGTGATTTGAGCCGCCAGACCTTGATTCTGCTCCGTAAAAGCCACGTTTACGCTGGAGTTCTGCAAACAGCCGTTCCCATTGCTCATCCCAAGGATTGCACACTGGTGATTGCTGAAGAGTTTGAAGCGCTTGTGTGATCAAATTCACCCTTAGGCGAAGATGAACTGACGAATTTCCAGGCGGACTCATCCGCAGGATTCCTGGTCGAGAATTACCGTTTGCGGGTCCGTTATAGAAGCGGTTCCCTCCATTCTCTCTGGAAGTCTGCATTTCTTGCACTTGCGCCTGTCTTCGTCTACAAGCAGCAGCATAATGACAGGGTCATCCACAATACTGGCAAATTGGGCGGGAATCTGTGGTAAATTGCCGGGACTCTGGTCTCGTCGTTGACCCGATCCATTACTGTTACTCTGGCGAGACTGATCGACTCGTTGTGATGCTAGTTGATGAGACAGCTGTGCCATTTGCTCCTGTGGCTGCTCAACTGTTTTCTGCAAACTGGCAATACTGGGAGAGGGAGTCTGCACCAGACATGTGCAGGAGGGGAAGTTCTGGAGGGGGGGCGAGCCGGCGGCCGAAGGCCGCCGGAAAACCGCATTTTTCCGGTTTTTGCCAAAAAATCCGGGTACCGGGGGGGGAGTGAGGGACCCCTTTGGGGGAGTGGGTGAGGTCCAGGTCTGGGGGGTGAAACGTATGGTCAGCACAGCTGCAGCAGAAAGTCCAGAGTCATGTTCAGCAGACGGACCGCCGTACTTCATTTAGGTAAAAACCCTGCGTAGCGACTGGGTACTGATTTGCGGATGAATGGCTTTGAGGGCTTCCAATTGTTGAGCTTTCTGAACAGCTTCCTGAAAGTTAGCAGGATTTAGTGGCAGTAGTGAACGTTTGTAGTAGGAGTTGATGTTTTGTAGAAAACTGCGGAACACGAGAATGTCCTTGACGTCCGAGACTATGTCTGGGTATCCTTCGTCAGCCAGCTGCTGAATATGCCAAGCAAAGTCGGCAATGGTTTCATTGGGTCTTTGCTGACGAGAGGCTAGACTGGACTAGCCAACATTTCGGCCTCCTTCCTTTCCAGCTTCTTGGTTAGCTCAGTTTTAAGCTGGTCATAGTCGGTTTTCACGGCTTGATCCAGCCCTTCGTACTTCTTTCGAGCTTGTTTCTGTATAAACACTGGGACAAGTTAGGCTTTGAGTGCAGCGTCACAGTTCTGGGCAACAAGCTGGCAAACCAGTCCTTGATCGTTTCTCCTGGTTTGCCGTACAACAATGGAACAACTTCTTTTGATAGCGTGAAGTTTCCTCCAAGCATGATGGGAAGGTTGGGACGATGAGGCTGATTCGCCTGCTAATCAACTGTTTGTCTGAGTACGTCTAGTTGTACAACTGGATTTGTTTGTTGGAGCTGTAACAGGAAGTTTGGGTCGAAGATGCTAAGATCAGACTGAACTTTTCATGGTCGCTTCTAACTGTTTGCAGCTTCTGATCAAGGCGAGAATTGATATCGGCTAGGCGCGATTCCAAGCTGGAAAGACTAAGGCTCAGAAATAGAATGTTAATCCGATCCTGTTGGACTTGATATGCTTGAGTTCTTAGGTGATTTTGGATCTCTTCGGGACTTAACAGACGGGTTTCAGGAGGGCTCTCTTTAGTCTTTCTAGGTTTGGCGGCTGAAGCTGGTAATGTTGACTTAGACGTTGCTGGAGTTGAAGGCTCTGGATTCTTATCTAATGAACTAGGATCTGACTGGCTGGCTGATGCCACTGTAGAAGAACTTGGCTGAGTTGAGGAGGCTGTAGTTTTGGGGTTCGTTGCATGCATGCACGTTTACCAACGGAGCATCCCACCACTGCCACAAAAAATTTTAGCGTAGCTGAATCGCAGCAAGATCCAACACCAGTAGTTTATTGGGCAATTAGGGCGTCCCACAGAAGGAAAAATGCGTGCGCGAACTAGGCAAATTGTTGAGTTCAGCCAAATTGTTGCTCTGCACTTTATTAAACTAAAACTGGCGATAAAATAGCAAGAAGCCAAAGTTCGAGTGCTCAAAGGCAGATCGAAGACACAACAATTACGTAAGACCAATATAGCTATTTTTATATAATTTATTTTAGGTTTATAAATTTCAGATATGACACAAGGAACAGAGTCTGGAAGCGGCTCCGATCTCTTCTTCTGCCGGGAAACGGCCTTGGCAGGGCACTCTTTCAAGCCTGGAGGGGACTTGGAAGTATTCCTTCTTCGAGCCTGGGGAGGTTCAGCAGTCTTCTAGGCCTAGTAGTGGCCTGGCAATGTCTGCTTTCTTCGCCTTCTTCGAAGGCAGGCATTAGGCAACAGTGCGCCAAATGCAGTAGGCGACTGTGAAAACAGATAACAAGCAGACCTGATTTAATCACGAAAACAAGCACTTAAATTAGCAGTAAACTAAATTGCATATTACACAACACACCAATAACAATGTCTCTATAGTCTCTCGTGAGTGTCAATTATGCAGACACTACAATTTTCTGAAAGCTTTGCGTCAATGGTACTTTGTACTGTTTGAGAATCTGAATTTCAACTTTTAATTTATTTAGAAATTATTTTGACTGTTTAAAAACTTGAAAAACCCTCCTACAACTATCGCGATACTGTTGCGTCAAATGCTGTGAGCTGTGAAAGTTAATGTAATGCAGTGTAATTCTCGTAAGGAAGCCTGGTTTTCATTTTCTTTCATTCCTTTCGCTTATCTTCTCTAACTAATTTGAGTTAACAGCAACAGTGCAATAGAGTTCAAGGGGGGGTGGTCTGCCACAACAACCATCCTATTCTTTTGAAATCGCGCTGAGTGAAATTAATCCTAACTCAAGCAGTACAATTTCAGCCTGAACAGGATCTGAGTTCAATACAGGGAGACAGACATCTGAGGGGAGTTAATAACCTCTCAGCTCTTGTCAAATTGTCTGAGGAAATTACAAACTTCGGTCTGATATGTGTCTTCATTTCTAGAGAGTTTATTTTTCTTCAGCTCATTGCGTTTTCCCAAACAGTTGGAGCTTATTCTCTGTATGTATCAGGGTATTGATAACTCTTCTCTCTCCAACAGTGTGTAGTCTCCCTGGCTGTCTATAAAATCTTGTTTGATCTGGGCAGGTTTTTTTGGTACTTTGAGCGCTAGATAAACTAACAGACGCTTGTGAGGATTGAAGGTGTCAAGGACAACTTATTGGCAAATTTGAAGATTGCAAGTAATGTTTATGCATTTAGTAATAAACGCCAACTCTGTACAGTGAAATTTTTCTGCTTCAGGTTAGGTTAATCAGGTTATCAGTTTCCGCTCTCCTGGTAACTGCTTTTAGAAATTAGGAAAACAAAGCATGTGCTGACAGATTTGGATGAGGATGGGAACCGACACCAGCAGACCGTCAAAAGACTTGGATTTTCTAGATTTTTGCCCAAAGTTTACTCAATAAACGAACGAGGTAGAGAGTAAAAAGAGCCGAAGATAATTAGCTACCCTTCCCCTGCGGAGACTGAGTCCCGTCCCGTTCTGTAAGGGCGGGAGGGTTATCCCACCTCCTCTCCGAGCACAGTGAAGAATGTAGTCAACGGAACTAACATTTGTCATTTGCGATTAAATTAGGTTAATCGATATCACCTGAAAAATTATTAACGCAGCCTTGCAGATGGTTCAAAATCCCTGTAGCGTGACTCTGGCTGACCTTCGACAAAGGAAAATTTGTATTCGAATAAATTTATCCAGATAATTTTGATCACAAAGTTTGCACGAATGGGTGCAGCGCAGCTCAGATGTTTCCCTTGACGTGCTCACTAGAAACCTTTTGGAAACAGTTATTCGTGTTTCTTCTACCAAGAGCACTTCTACTCGACTCTAACGGGACTGTGAGCTCATGATTACAGTGGATGTTGAATCTCCAGACTTCCTATGCTGACAGACTTGTTCGAGGCCGATCGTCAGAAACTGGCAAACAAATTTGTAACATTTGTATACCTATATTATTTTCTTGTATCATACTCTCAGTCTCAGCTGTATGATATGCTAACATAATATTTCTTGGGTCTAGTGTTTCGAGAACACTTTGAAGCAGTAACATACATCAGAAGGAAGTTTTCGAAGGGGCTTGTACATTAGGCCTAGGTTGTTGGAAAAATTAGCACTAATACAAATCGCCAATTTCCAAAAATTCGCTAGAGACCACAACTATAGGAAAAGCTGCCCAGTGTTTGAGTGATTAAATACTCGGCGAGTACATCCCCGGAAGTTGTTTGAGTTAGTTATCAGGATATCAGAATATATATTATATTTTTCTTTTTCTTTTCTCTATGTTCCTTCACTCTTTTTATATCCTGCCTCTAAAACACGACGACGATCAAATTTTCTCTTTTACCGATCTGAGGTGGGATGGATCGAAACCTACAGTTTTCTCAGTGATACAAGCAACTGCGCTTATTCTAACGAAATCTGATACACAACGATTTCGTCGAGCGACAAAGGCCTAACTGCTTTACCTAAACGTCTTTAACAAACAACCTGAAATGCTTTACATGTGCCAGCTTTCCTCGATAGTTAAGTAGTCTTCAAAGTTTCACACAAAGCTTCAGATGTACAGAAATGTGAACCCGGTTGGGCTGCAGCTTTTCAGAATTAACGATTGCCGACATTTTGTTGACTTAAAATAGGTTTCTTATTTGATCTTTGACTATGCATTAGCGTTTGGTAGAAGCTACCAGCATGGGTTCAATTAAAGTGACTGTTGATGAAAGCAGAAACTTTTTCAACATGTCGGAAGGCGGCCGCCTTTCTCTCTGTAAAGTGATAATCAAAACCAACGTATTTAAAGTTTAACTTCGCACTAGATAAGCGCAAGTCAAATATAACTTTCTGCTTGTTTGCTGTCAACTTCTGATAGTATATACTTATTTCTGCTTGAACAGGTTAATACTGGCTGTTTCTGAAACCAACAAAATAAAGTCAATGTCAAGACTCCATTTTCTGTCATTATGGTTCTTGAGTTATAGTCAGCTCCGAGCTTAGCTGTACATGTAATAGGGAATGTTTAACACATCTTTGAATATAGGGTGGGTACATAAGCTATATATTTTAGCATTTACAGAATAGATGGCTTTGCCATTATCAAAGTTGAGTTCAAGAAGGTAGTGATTTTTCTTTTAAAGTCCAGCCAAACTTTTCCCATCACATTTTAAGACAGAAAGTTTATGTGCCCTTTTTAGAGGGGAAGCTTTGTTATGTTACATTTTTCTTTTGATTTAGAACTTTGCCTTTTTGTCAAGAAAAGACATTCCCAGGTTTGGCGCCACTTTTGCCCCCATCAACCCAACTGGAATTGAGTTTCGACACAGCTGAATTTAGTTGGTGCTATTAATCATTGGATTTGTGTAAAAGGTGTCCTCCTTTTTTGCTTCCGTCACAGCGGTTGCCATAGCAACCATAGTTTACCATTGTTGCTGCTTAAAAACAAGGGATGTTCATGTTGCTGAAATTGCAAGATTTTAAGTTCATCCAGCAGTTTATGCGGCCCCTGCTCTGTCTGGGACTGGGTATTCTTAGCCTTATCGTGGTTGCTGGAATTGGCCATTATCATACGGTGGTTCATTTGCATTACGAAGAACCGGATGATTCCCCGGAAATTAGAAACTTTCTTTTCGACAGCTTTGACCCGGACCAGATTAGAACTTTTCTCAAAGAATTGACCAAAGTTCCGCACGTTGCTGGAACACCGGAAGGCTTCCAGATAGCCGACTATGTCAAGAGAACTTGGGAAGAGCAAGGATTGGATAAAGTAGGTTAAACTGTAAAGCTGTTGTTGGGATTTCTAAAGAGCTAACCAATGAAATTATTACAAGAATAGATCAGAATATTTCTGGAGATCGTTTAGATTACAGAAGCTTAGGTAAACCGTAAACTTTCTTATTATTTATTATTTTACTTCAAACTTCTTTTACTTTATCGTCACCACAAATTCTTTATCTAGTTACGTAAAATATGAAGGAATCTGACGGTGGTCTCTCTCTATACAACATGAACTCTATATTACCAAATTACTTGGTTGATTGTCAGAGGTTACATAATTACTTCACCTGTATTTAACTAGAAGTTTTTGTTTTGCAGGTTGAAGCAGCAGATTACGAAGACGTGTTGCTGTCCTATGCAGATCCAAACAATCCAAACGTTGTTGAATTGCTAGATGACCACGGTGTGATTTTGTTTCGTAGCAATGGCAGCTCCCCACCACTGAAACCAGAACAGGACTATCCACATGCTGGGCTTCGGTGGAACGCCTACAGTGGGACGGGAACAGCGGTTGGACTGCCAGTCTATGCTAATTATGGAACAAAAGAAGATTTTGAGTACCTTAGGTGACGGTTAGGTTTTGCTAATTAATATATATATGGTATGATATTGATGAGACTACTACGTAAAGAATTTATAAAATCTAAACTTACTAAAAATTATATTGTTACACACATATGCAATGGCGTATATATGTAAAATTGCAGAACCTTACGTGAAGTTAGAAATGTTTAAATCAGCGTAGGCTTAGTGTAAATAGAAGGAGGCAAGCTGAGTTGTTAGCATACTGTACGTACGAAAATCTCTAGTTTCATCTCCGCCCCGCTTCGCTCACATCTTATGATTCAACCGTGTAATTCGTCTAAACTCGTAGGAAGGTGCATATTATCCTCAATAATTTGTCGAATAAAGTATGCAAATACTAGTATGCTAATAAATGATACTATGCTTTAGAGTATTTTCATCTGTTTTTAGTTCCCAGGGAATATCAGTAGATGACAAAATAGTCATAATTCGTTATGGCAACGTCTGGAGAGGATCAAAGGTTTTGGAAGCTCAGAAGCGAGGGGCTATAGGAGTACTGCTTTATTCTGATCCTGCGGATATTGCTCAAGAAGGTCAAGTTGTTAACATTGTTCATCCTTTCGCCGAATACAGAATAATCAAATTTTAAAGTTCAAGCTTTTAATTACTTCAACCCAGAAAGCAAGTTAAAATTAATTGCTTAACTTTATTACCCTTGTGCGTGAATTGGATTTACTTAATTTTATCTTAATTAACTAGACGATGTGCAAGATTATTTTAAGCGGGATTATCTCCAGATCCTATACTGTAGCTGAACACACCAACACAATTAACTGATTTCTTAATTTCTTATATGAAAAAAGTTTAAGTCAATTTCATATCACTGAAACCGCCGTTTAGTATGCTAATAGCTAAGAAAGCTGAGTAATAAACAAACCTTTGTCGGCCAGAACGTCTGGATGTGTGATAATCTCAACATCAACCACATTTTACAATATTTTACAAAGGTTTATACATAGTTGTTGCAACGAAAAGCTGTTAGTTAATAATGATACATATGTAATAATATATTAAGAATAACTTTATCATGCTTGTTGGTTTTAGGTGTAGATAACGTTTATCCTGATTCTTCCTGGATGCCGCCAACAGGCGTTCAACGAGGATCACTGTATCAAAGTCATGGTGATCCCTTAACTCCTCTGTTTCCCGCTAAAAACTATACTTTTCGGAATTTTACTGAAAACGAACTCAGAGCCAAAGGAGTTATTCCCTCCATTCCTGTTCAGCCCCTCACCTATTCAGAAGCCGCCGTTCTTATGAAAGATATGGCCGGAACACAAGTGCCAGCCAGTTGGAGAGGTCACTTACCGATATCCTATAATTTTGGTCCCGGATATCAAGATAGCGACAAACGTCTTAGGATGAAAGTTCGCACCGCCAATGCCCGGCGTAATATTAGAAATATTATTGGATGGATAAAAGGTAATCAGCTGGAGCTGAAAATTTGGGAGACGAATGGTATGATTGATTATGTAGACAAACTCAAACACCAACAAAGAATACATAAATAAAAAGCCAGCCAAAACTCAAAACATATATACATAGATAAATTAAATGAAATATAAATAATTAAATAGATACATAATAAATAAATAAATAATGAAAATAATTAGAGAAATAAAAGAAACATAAACAAAGAAACAATAAAAATGTGAAAAGGTCAGTGTTTAATTATGTAGAAGGACTAAGGGCTTGTTTTTCTTGAAGTGTATAAATAGAAAATTTAGCAATGACAATCACAGAAGCCACTGCCAACTTAAACCTCAGCCAAAGCGATGTCAACTTTGCATTTTCTAAAACTCTTTTCATTTAGGTCAAGAAGAACCAGATCAGTATGTCATTTTGGGCAATCATCGAGACGCTTGGTCCTACGGCGCCATCGACCCTAATTCTGGTACTGCTGTGCTGTTGGAAATAACTCGCCTGTTCAGGCAACTGATGGTAGATGAAGATTGGCGTCCTAAACGTACCCTGGTTTTCTGTTCCTGGGACGCCGAAGAATACGGGCTCATAGGTTAGTTTCGAAATACTTGCTTGGAATTCTTTCGGAAGAAATCCGGGAAAAGCCATGTCAAATTATGTTCTCAACATGTATACGTACTATGTATATGGATAATTTAGAAAAACGAGAGCGACAAATAGCAGAGAGAGATTCATCTTTTTCAATTTGTTTTTTCATATTTTGTTTTTTTCCTTCAGGCTCTTCCGAATGGGTAGAAGAAAACTATCACAAGCTGTTCCAGCGTGCCGTCGCATACCTAAACATTGACATTGCCGTCTCCGGGAATACTTCGCTCTACGTTAATGGAATGCCGCTACTGTATCAACTGATCACAACAGTAACTCAACGGGTACCGAATCCAGATCCCGCGGAGCGGGCAGCGGGTCGCGCCACCGTCTACGACACCTGGATTCTAAATCAACCGGGAAAATTGCCATTTGATCCCAAAATTCCACTTATAGATCCACCTCACGATGGTACAGATCTGGCTAGTTTTGTCCAGCTTACGGGTGTTCCAATACTTGACTTCGAGTACAGGAATGTTAGTCAGTATCAGTATCCGCTCTACCATTCGATGTATGAAACCAAATTTGCGGTGGAGAATTTGATTGACCCCGGCCAAATGGCCTTTCATGTGGCCATGGGTCAGATCTGGCTTGAAATGGCCCGAATACTTGCGGATGAGGTCACTCTGAAACTGAACGCTACTACGTACGCTAAAACTTGCCAGTACTGGATTAAAGGGGAGCTTAAGGATATGCTAAGTAGGATAGAGCTAGATCTAACCAGACCCTATGAGCAGCTAAACTGGGCAGTTTCCAAATGGGTTCTGGCGAGTGAAAATTTTGACCATATTGCTGATTTGGTTGTCAGGAAACGAAGACAGGAATCAGTGAAAAGGGTAAGTGAAAACGGAAACTCCGTTCTTTTTTCTGTAAGCTTTCCATTATAGTCACTAGTTCACCTCGTCTCATTCAAATACTATAAAAGCTTTCTTTTTACTTTTTTCGTTCTGCATATTCACTTCTATTTAGTTAGTTTAGTGTCTAATGTTAGTTTAATGTTACCAATTTGGGAGGTGGAGTTGATTTGTAGTATATAACGTTGAATAATAACTAACTAACCAAAATATAGTCACCTCGGACACACCACACACACACCACACACACTCACCCGCACACACACCCACACACCCGCGCGCGCGCACACACACACGCACACGCGCACACACACACACACACACACACACACACACACACACACACACACACACACACACACACACACACACACACACACACACACACACACACACACACACACACACACACACACACACACACACACACACACACACACACACACACACACACACACACACACACACACACACACACACACACACACACACACACACACACACACACACACACACACACACACACACACACACACACACACACACACACGCGCGCGCGCGCGCGCACACACACAACTATCAGCACTCATTTTCGTTTGGATTAAGGCCGATTCCAAGTCCACGTTTACCAATCTAATGCTAGAAATAATTAGACCGTTTGAGCAGCTCAGTTGGGCTACTGGTGGTAATTTCAAACCGGCATCTGTCAGCCAAGATTTCGATCGCTCTGCTGACATGACTACAAATGAGCAGGAATCAGAAGCAATTGAAAGGGTAAGGAAAGAGAAAAAGAATAAACAAACCACACTCATAGTTTTAAGATTTAGATTTTGTTTTTAGTTTATTTTGTTGGATATTTATTTATTTGGATCTTAATCGTTTGTGTTTTATATGTCCCCAAACCCAGATCGCTGTTAGCTTGAATATTTCCATGAGAACATAACGGGATAGAACTGCAATCTCAACGAAGATTTCTCCCACAATATAATCTGTGCTGGTTTTACCTACTTACAATATTATCTGTGGTGTTAAGAAATCAGTGAGCTAACCAGATCGCTAAATCATACCCCTTTCTGAAACTGAAACTTAAGACACAAAAGTGACTGTTGTTGTCATTTGTTTTTGTTTCAGGTGATCTCAAGAGTGAATAGTCGTTTGATGCATTTGGAACGCAACTTTATCAGTCAAATTCCATTGCCGGGCACTTCTCCTATATTCAAGCATATAGTTTTTGGTGAAACGCCGGAAAACAGTTACGCCGGAAACCACTTCCCGGCTCTTGCAACTGCAGTAAACGACTATGAAACCGCTTCCACTCCACCGGAACGAAAACTGGCCGAGAAGGAAATTCGCTTACAGCTTACTTCATTACAGTTCGCCATTGAGTCGGCAACAGAATGGCTTCACATCGAATAATGAATGAGTTTTCGATCTCTAATAAGTATTTAAGCTTTTCCGATAAAATTAAGTTCATTCGAATTACATTTTATGAAACATTCATTCAACTACAATTTAGAGACATCGAAATTCTCGAAGATATACTAAGGCGAAATTCTTGAAGATACTAAGGCTACATACAAATATTGTATATTTATACTACGCTTTCAAAAGTTAACTTTATCACACGTAAATATACTGCTGAAAGTTTCGATGATGGAAAATATTAATTTTTGAATCATATATTTCAAACCAAGCGGTCATGACTGTTGATAATAGTTGCTAGTTGCTACTAGTCTTGTACTCGAACATACAAGTTTGGATTTAATATTTGCTCAATTGATTGTTAACAATTACATAGATGTATATATTTGGCTGTAATTTGAAAATAATTGTATATGTATCTATTTTTAATATTCGTTTTAATGCTAGTTTGCTTGCATTGTACCACCAGACGTATAAATTGACTTTCCAAGTTGTTTTGTTGTGGGAACATCATTTCGCAAACTAAATGTTTATATAAATAAACAGTTGTTGCAAGCCCATATTAGTAAAAACAATACTGAAAAGCAACGAATAACACAATATTTCACATCTTCAATATTTATTCAGGATCAAATTGAAATCGTGACCACACCCAGGAAGAGGATGGTGTATATTTAAAATTGTTATAATTTTCATCAGACTTCTTACATTGGCCTTCCCCAGATATACCCACTCTGATATGTCTGTGGTGGTCTCTGATCATAGTCTAATATCAAGACAAACGAACCCATTACATACAATCGCAACTTCAAGAGTCACAGCTGAAACCATATCCGGGTTGTCCACATTTCATAACAAATTAACATCAATCAATGTCCGGTCGGTGTTATTTGAGTTCTGATTGCATATTGTGCGCGATTCCTCTGTGATCCCAGTAAAGGGCTTTAGGTCTATCTCGTTAAATGAAGGTAGTGGGTTCGATCCATACTTCCGGAGGCGAAGTTTTCGGGACTGAGGCGATGACAGACAAGTGTTTTGCACTGAGTAACTAATTTTACATCCCCTCGACTTTGCCAGTTAAAATTTCTCCATGTTTGAAAAGTTGTAGTAGTACCATTCAATAAACTCTCCCAAATGCCCCATTTTAAGTAAAATGAATGGTATATAGCCCACTAAATTAACGCTTGTGTTCTGCTGTTTCTATTCAAATTATTTTTGTAAACAGGGTTTTCTGTATCACTGCGCCTGAGGAAGAATTTTAGAGTTTTTGAATCAAAGTAGCAAATGTCCTCTCGATTGGTGGGAGGGAAGGGTGTCGATAAAAGAGGTCCCAGTTCGTTCGGGGTTCGGGGGTCACTAAACAGGTCCCAGCTTACGAGATCATCGCCAAAACTGGTTTACAACAACGGAATCTGTCTGGCGGTTTGTTTCCCCCTCCCAAACGGGGACCTTTTCTCGCACGGGGCCATCGCCCTTGCCCTTTTCTACACGGGGCCATCTTTACCTCTTTCAGTGACCTTCTTCCAATGGGATCCTATTTGAGAATTAAGTAAAACTACATATTGGACTGACCCCCCACCAAATGCGGAGGAGGTTTTTGCAATCTGATAGTCGTGTAGGTACATACATACAAATATATATGAAGTGCTAAGCTTACTTTGCTGCGGAGGCCAGGGTTGAAACTGGTGACCTGCCATGTGATTTGCTGGTTGAAGCACTTGTTGGTTTGTTTTAGGTGGGGGATACATCGGTTGCTTTGTGTAAGTCTGCGGCGGCATCGGACTGGGTTCAACGTCATCCCGTATCCGTTCTCTTCGCTTTCGCTCGTGTCTCCGCTTCGATCTGTCCTTTTTTCGGTCTTTTCGTTGCTTCGTATCATCTTTCTTTCGCTTCTTTTTATCCTTCGTATCCTCTGTTTTGGGCGATTCTCCCGAACCGGACGTTCCACCACTGGAATCTTGATCCGTCGTTGAGGCTTCAGATTCGTCGTCTTCGCCCACCCAGCCGGGTGGTGCGGGGGTTGGCGGTCTTTTGGTGGTATACATAGAGGGGTGTTCTACCGTCGATATAGGGCCAACAAAACCTGTTTTCAGCTTAGGAGGTGGTCCCTGGTTGATGACCAGGTCGAACTGAAGATTTGGTTGGCCGCCTGGTTTCTTCAGAATTCCGCGTCCTCCGGAATAGGCCAGCATTGGATCATCGGCGATCATAGCGGCCCGTGAATTTCTTGGAGACAAAATACCGACTGAAATGAATTAAAATTTTCATCTTAATAGGTTAGAGTTTTTGAATACCTTTAATGAACACATACAACTTGTCTTTTTATCAAGTCATTCCATTCGGCGATTCCAACTGACATATATAGTTAACGAATTGAAATTTTTAAATATAAAATGTTTTTGAACTTTGTCTTCTCTATGCCACTTAGGAGTTGACTGTAAGACGGCTCTGGTAATATATACTCTTTCTTTGTTGGCTACAAATTTTCCTATTACCTCTGAACTCAGGTTTAGGCATTGGTGGATTGAGTATATTGGTCAGAGTGGGTGCTGGAGGTGGAGCCGCGGGAGCCGATGCGGTATTGCTTATCGACTCATCGCCTCGATTTTGCCGCCTGGGTCGATTCTTCGTTCGATCTCGACGACGCCGACTTTTGCGATCCTTTTTCCTACTTTCCTTTCGAGGCATTCTAGCTGTCTGTTATGGTTATTCTAAAAAGCACTACAAGCAAGGTGGAAGCGTATACATGCATTAAATCATTTAAAAAATTACTTATTTTGTCAACAATTGAATATAGTTACAAACTCATAAACAGAACATTCATAAAATTATATATATATATATATATATATATATATATATATATATATATATATATATATATATATATATATAACTGCACAACCAATGTTCAGCCGTGCTATTACGAACTTTTGATCTTCCTTATCTGGATATGAATCGAGTTCATTACGACGATAATTAAGTCCGCTATAATTGCTTACCACTCCTCCGTTAGATTGACTTTGGCGCCTTCATTTTTTAAATGGATATAGTGTAGAACTACATATCTAATGACTACAAGTATTATCAATGTGAGTATAGCTGTTCAAATCCCCACAAGTTGGAAATCTTGAATACCAGCTCAGATTCACATAGATTTGGAAAGGAATTTTTGTTCTATCCGTCATCGTACGTATAACTTAAAATAGGGAAAACAGAAATTCGTTAAGCGCATGGCGCAATTCTCATTTTCCTGGAATCTTGCACGGTACCTCGACCGTAGCGTTTTTTGTGCTCTTAGCCGAGGTAAATTAAACAAGCTGAAAAATTTTGAAATAAAGGTTTTTGTAGGTATTTGATACACCGATTTGAGATCGTTACAAACTTTTATATCAGGTGAGGCTCAAATTAGCCAGTTTGAGCTAAAGAACTACTGATTACTATTAACTGGTGAAAATTGAATAGGAGAATTTAAATCCTGTGACCAAGGATTTATCCCTATGGAAGGTGTTAAAATCACCCCTGAGGATGCTGTTACCTTTAATGGGCCATTCACTGCCGCGTCCAATACGACCCTGACCATTCGTAATGATGGAAGTAACCGAGTCGTATTCAAGATGAAAAGTACGAAACCGGAAAGATTCCGAATGAGACCAGCTTTCGGCTTTGTGAAACCGAGTTCTGCGGCGACAGTTCAGTTGATCTGCAAACCTTTCCAACATCAGAGTGAGGCGAAAAAACGGGATCGTTTTACTGTACTGGTTGCACCGGCCCCACCACCTAAGGATGACGAAAAACCGAGAAGTTGTTTCGAAAAGGGCAAAGATCCTCCCGTAAGCAATAATTTTGGAATATAAAATAGGATATTCTAAATGTATGTTTTAATTTACAGGAATAAAAAGCCAATCTTAATCTTCCACTTCCATGCAGTTACAGTTTTCTATTTACAAAGTATTAGCGAACATAGGAAGTTTGTATTTGACTGGGCACGCATATTTGACTAAATCGAAGTTAAATGAGATGCCTAGAAAATTACTGAATCGAATTTGTTTTGTTCAACGACAAACTGTTCCCAACTAATATATATGGCATGGCATCCAAAAATTGATTTCGTCCTTTTAGAATGGCAAAAGATTTGCGATCTATGTGAAATACGACGAGACGCCGAAAAAGGATGAACCGAAGGAGGGCAAGAAAGCCGGCGAAGAGAAGAAGGAGGAACCGAAGGCGAAGAAGGAAGGCGAGGAGGAAGAGGAGGGCGAAGAAGAAGGCGGAGAGGACGAGGAAGGTGGGGATGAAGAGGAGGAAGAGTAGAGGAACTGTCTCCGATAATCATTTTGAACTGAAACGGACGATATATATAGGAAAATTCAGCTTTACTTGTTAATAAATACTATCGGTTAATAAAACGAGAAAGCAATAAACACAGAATCAACCTCATAAAATAGGATCTCATATAGGTAGCATTTGCAGCCCGACTGATATCTGTATTCAAATGTTTATATAATGGCAGCTTACGGCAGTTGGTTCACCCCACACAAATTTTACTGCTGCACATGTCATGCAAGCTTGCATTGTCTACTTGACAGATTTTAGTTAGTGATATAGTTTCGAATTCACATCAATCAATGTTGGTAGATCGATTTGGCTCGTCAGATCAGCTTCAGTTATTCACTTGTCATATACATTTCACATTTTGCAAAGTAAATAAAATTTGTTTTCTGGTCTTAGTTTACAGAATTTATAGTATATCAAATTCAAATAGTACATGAAATAGTATTACAATACTACAGAAATAATATTACAACCATAGGTAAAAGTTTGAGTGTATTGGGGTTTGATTGACAGGTGAATTGGTTGACTGTCATCTAAACCACTTATTTGAGTACGACATGTTCCCTTATTTAGCTCAAAGCCAAATTCAAACCACAATTGTCCTAAAAGATGTTTTAAATTATTAACATTTATGTCATTATCTGAGTACATATGTAATCACACTATCTCATGATACCTCACACGGTGATTTGCTTCAATCCGGAATTAAAGTGAGGGAACTGGAAATTTAAATTATCGATTGAGGAACTGATTAAATCTAAAAATTCTAAAACCTAACTTAATTAGTTCACCTTATAATCTAAGGGCCAGATTATGACTGCTTTGTTCGATTTAAAAATTTATATTAATTTAATTAATTAAAAATTTATTAGGATTCCCCCTGTAACAATCAGTGGTAGAAGCGAAAGTTTTTCAGACATTTCTATTCCATTCATTGAGTTTATCTAGTCTGACATTTGAAAGCGGGTGACATGAAAGAAGATAATTGACTATTTCGTTGTTTGTTAGTATACAAAATAATTTCAGTATGTAATTTGTCTGATGAAAATTCAGGTGGGATTCTCTGATACACAAATAGTTTACTTCAACGAGCACAAAGATTATATAGTAAACCCACGTGGTGAATGATATAAAATATGAAACAATTATGTATGCAATTGGGTAAGTGGTAATATCCAAATTAGCCTAATTTATTCGACGTAAAACTTATCTTTTGAATAAGGCAAACTTATCCCCCCTCTTGCAGAGGAGAATTTATTTACCTCATATGGAACACAAAATCGTACAATGCCATGACAAACTAATAAGTTGTTTGAAAACACTTTTCAATTGAAATTTGAAGTTTGAAAAGCAAATCTTTGTATTTGAAATGACAGCCTCCTGTCGTATGCAAAGATTTTTTGGAGGAATAGACTAACTATAACGAATTCGCTACACTAAAAACTTTTATTGACAGATGGATGAGCATATAAAATTTAGATCTAATAGGTATGTATTAGTGTTGTTCACCGGCCCAATTTTTCGTGGGCCGGCCGGTCGGTGCCATTTTTCGCAGGCTATCCAAAATACAAATAAAAATTAAGATTTTTGATAGTTTTCAAGGCAGATTTTAGAAAGTTTAAGGCGATCAGCTGCAGAAACTGTCACTGGCCGGTCGGCCGCCTCACATTTGACCGGCCAGCGTGTCACCGGCCGACTCTGGACCTGGGCCGGGCGGTGACCGGCCGGCCACCCGCCAGCCGGTCTAGGCAGGGCCGGTGCACAACACTATTAGGTATATAAAAATGAAATATATATGTTACGGGTCATATTATGTTGCATTTACGAGGCAAGAGATTTTGCCCTATATGCATGTCGTGGTCTTTTTGCGATATTGATCTTTTAGCGAAAAGACCAACAATTTCCGTCTTTTCGCGAAGTGACAGGTCACATTGAAAAATTAATTTAAACTATGCTCATTTCTGCTACCAGCCCGGTCTTTTCGCGAAAAGACCAAGCGTGTTGGGCTTTTTTCGAAATAAGTCAAATTATAACATTTATGAAAGCTGATTCATTTATAATACAAAATCTATGGGGTCTGTTCTGTGCAGCAAACACTTAATTACTTAATTACCCGAGTTTCCGGGGTCCGCTTATACACGTAAATTTGACAAAAGGTAGGCGATTAGCCAATCAGATGCGGTTTAGTTCAAACGCATATAAACACATGCTGAACAATGGTAAGTGGGACCCCCCCCTCCGAGATTTCGGCCTTAATGTGCCGAGCATCTCGCAGGCCATTTCCATTAGGAAGGGCCAAGCTTCCCACTCTTGGTATTATAAACTCTTGACTTAACTTATTTAGTATTTAATAGTTAATGGTGTTCGTTAATACTGTGATAGGATGTCATTACTGTTCAGGTCTTGAGAAGCATAAATATAGTACAAAGTGTACAAGTTCAGAAAGTCAGCTAAATTGCAATAGCAATTAGCTTGATCAATTATAGAATTTGAAACTAAAATAACTTTATCCATTGTTTTGAATAGAGGGTTTTCGCTGACATCAATGTCGGGCCTTCAGTTTATGTCAGTATAAACGAACAATATTAACGAACTGTCAATCAGGAATTACAGACTGTCTGTCACTAAAACCACGAAAATTAAAAATTAAGTGTTTGCTAGTACAGGGCTGGCTCCAAAGATTTTGCATCATAAATGAATCAGCTGTCATAAATAATGTTACGATTTGACTTATTTCGCAAAAAGCCCATCACGTTTGGTGTTTTCGCGAAAAGACCGGGCTGGTAGCAGAAATGAGCATAGTTTAAATTAATTTTTCAATGTGACCTGTCACTTCGCGAAAAGAAGGAAATTGGGATCTTTTCAGGATAACCCACACCAGGCCCAGATTCCGCAAACTAGATCAAATGAGCTGAAATTTGGCATGTGTATGTTTTCGACCACGCTGAGTTCAAATATCGCAAAATTTTTAGATTTCGCGAAATTCGATATTTTTTCGATTCGTAAGAGGAACTCTAAACGTAAAGGAACTCTAAACGTAAAGGAAGAGGAACGAAAAGAGGATTCCAAGGGGAACCGAAAAACTTTTTATCTTCGATTTTGCTGAAAAGCTGAATTCCGGGGTTTTTGAGGTCGCAGAACACGAATCTGGAATCCGTTTTTCGAGTCAGCTTTTTGTTAGCTCAGTATAAGCTAAAATTGTAAGCTTATATTGAGCTAACGAAAAGCTGAATCGAAAAAACTAGCTTTAGACTCGTGTTCTACGACCTCGAAAACCCCTATGTACATCTTTTCAGCAAAATCGAAGACAAAAAATTTTTCGGTTCCCCTTGGTCCACCCTTACGAATCGAAAAAAATCGAATTTCGCGAAATCTAAAAATTTTGCGATATTTGAACTCAGCGTGGTCGATAACATACACATGCCAAATTTCAGCTCATTTGAACAAGTTTTGCGGAATCTGGGCCTGGGGTGGGTTATCCTGAAAAGATCCGGAAATTGTTGGTATTTTCGCTAAAAGACCAATTTCGCAAAAATACCACGACATGCATGCAGAAATAATATTTTTAATAGAAAATGCATAGTAATTGCATTATTGCGATGAGAATGTAACTAAGTAACAAAGATTATACACGTCATGATTATGAAAATTACTGACTATTGAAATAAAACTGAAAGCGTCTTTAAAAGACCAAAAAATTAAAAATATATGTGCGTATAAAAGTAATTGTGAGATTGGTCCCGTCGGCAAAATAGGTATCCATTTTTGTATTTTTCTTCACAGTTAACTTTGGAATAATACATTATGTTTTATTTTCCCATTCAATTTCTAACTTTAGCATTCCATTACAAAAATGATTTCAACAGTGATACAAAGCACAATAGTTAGTTTTAAATTTTTGCGAAAGTCCCGCTCGCAGTAAACTCATTGAACTGCATAAATCAGGTTATTAATGACTGTCTTTGTTTCCAAATTGAAAACACCTTTCATAGTGAAACTGACTAAATGACTAAATTCTAGTAAGATTACTGTCTTGCCAACAACTTTGGTAAGATTAGTAATCGTGCTAAATTTCGTGGCAAGATAAGTATCTTGCTAAATTTTTAGCAAGCTAACTATCTTGCCAATCTTGCCAATTTTACTATCTTGATACGACATATATAAGTACCTATGTACATACAAGGCAACAATATTCCGGCAAAGCCGGAAAATTTCTGAAAATTAGAACCGTAATATTAGATTTTTAGAACATTTTTAGAAACAAAGGAAATAAAAAGAATTTTTGGGCACACATGGTCCGTAACATCTACATTTGTTTCTAGATTTGCACCAGCTTTCAGAGAGACTGTGAAGTTAGCACACATGATTCAAAAGTTTTGAGTGCTATTTAAGGGGGCGCTTGCATTTCCGGGAATGGTTCTCCTGAGTTTAATTTTCAACGAATCTAGTTCAAACGTTAACGTTAACGTAAATAACTTTAAAGTGAAGCTTTTATTCATGGAGCTACAACAAACTACAAAGGGCTGGTCAATTTTAATCAATTAAAGTTTTACTGTGAAATTGTGATAGTTATTCCGGCTTTTGTACTGCTACCACAACCATACCATACCAGTCAAGAAACTAATGCCCATGTCCATATGTAAGCATTATCACGTTGTTTTAAACCTACTTAGGTTTTGGTTAAGCGGCATTTTACTATTTCGAAACGGTAAGCCAGACATTAGCTATGTAAGACCTCGGCTGGAATTATTATTGTGAATAACGTTGAAATTGTGCCGGTGCAAATGTTCCCCCGGGTCGAAGATTTGTACCGTGACACCGGAATGAAAGAACGGTTTTTTGGAGTTTTACTCCTAGTAGGTGGAAGATACGAATGAAATGTGGCGACGAATTCAAATTTATCTTAGATTGAGTGTTGCTAGGTTAGTTGTTATGTACATATTAACCTGTAGGATGGATTTTCATCTCGTTCTTATTTCATTAAGGGAGGATGATGATTGGACTTTGGAGGTCTGGTCTGGTACAATTCTTTCGCATGAGCTAGATTTTTGCATGCAAGTAGAAAACGTAGCTAAGCTACTAAATTAAACAAAATAAACAAAACAAAAACCATTATCATCAGATCGGACTGTGGCAGATCGTCCGCTTCTTTTTACAAAAAACGTTGGTTCTTTTGCGCTTTCCCCCCCCCCAGCCCCAACTTTTGATTTTTGACCAATAACTTTGAAATTTGGTGTGGGTGCATACTGGAGGCTGGTGAATTCAAAAATTCAAAAATTTTAAAATTTTAAAAATTTTTTAAAAATTTTAAATTTTTGCTTCGTAAGGGGGGACCAAGGGGAACCAAAAAATTTTTTGAAAAAAATTTTGCTGAAAACATGCGTACAGGGGTTTTCTGGGGCGCTGAGCACGAATCTGAAATCCGTTTTTCGATTCAGCTTTTCGTTAGCTCAGTATAAGCTTACATGTTAAGCTTACAACTTTAGCTTATACTGAGCTATGGAAAAGCTGAATCGAAAAACGGATTTCAGATTCGTGCTCAGCGCCCCAGAAAACCCCTGTATGTATGTTTTCAGCAAAATGTTTTTCAAAAAAGTTTTTGGCCCCCCCCTTACCAAACAAAAATTTAAAATTTTTTAAATTTTTTAAAATTTTAAAATTTTTGAATTCACCAGCCTCTAGTATGCACCCACACCAAATTTCAAAGTTATTGGTCAAAAAAATCAAAAGTTAGGGCTGGGGGGGGAAAGCGCAAAAGATCCAAAACTTTTTAGAATCGCTGCTTGATTTACGACAACTTCAGTCACAGAGGAAGCCAGTGATCGCTCTTATGGGGTTAGTTCAAGGATCCCTGTAAGGAGTATTATATCAGCTAAAAATTTGCCAAGACACAGATTTAACAGATACTTTTCCGGTGGGTGCAGAAGGCCAAATTTGGGAGGGTTTTTTCGGTTTTGTGCCAAAAACCAGAAAAACCCTGATTTTGGGTGGGGTGAGCGATTCCTCTTGGGGCTCCAAGACTGTGGTCGGGATGAACCCTCCAAGCACATGCATGGTAGGTAAATGCTTACCTTCTGTGCGTATTTAGCGATGCCAGGTTTGCCCATTGTTTCTCTCGTTGTTCACATACATATGCTTGGCAGGTTATTAAGGTTTGTATTTTTGTGTACTTGTTGAACTTTTATGTGTACTTTGTTTGTTCTTTGTAGTTTGTCTGACATGCAATATTTTTATAATAGAAATGCAGTACCTATATATAAACATAATACAATCCATATAGTTTTTGTTCTTTAAAATTTTTAGACATGACATTTCATAAATGTTAGGGATATCAGCAAATTTCATTTAATTGGAATTGTAGTCCCCATTTACACGTTTTCTGTTTTCTTGTTAATGTTAATTGTAAGGTTCAAGTTGGCACAGTGTTCGTTTAAATGAAGACATTCGAAAGCAGTCGGCAGAGGAAGCATTGTTTCCTTCCTTCGCTGGAAGCCCGTTGTTTCCATGCTGTGCAGAAAGACGTGACTGAACAGTTTAAAAATTTTGAATTTTAATTTCAAACATTGATTCAAAAATTTTTACAAAAATATATAGATCAAATTTAAATGGCTTAATAAAAACTAAAAGGCTGTTACACTAACTCAATAGTTTCTACGTAAGCACATAAACCTCATGCACATTTGCTGATCAAGTAATTGAATTATATTTGATACAGTTTGTGCTGTCCAACACATGGCCCAGTTTTTGTAGCCATCCTAAGCTAAGCTGGTGATTATTTGTTTCAAAGGAAGAGCAGTTGGTTTCTGGTAGAAGTCAGGTTAGCATTGCGGCTTGTTCTGAGTCCAGTTCTTATGGAGGCAGCTAATTTATTGTGTTAGAAAGGACTGTTTTTGCCCTACAGACGAAAGAAACAGAGTTTGCTAAATTGCAACAAGAATGTGTTAAGTTGCTTTTCGAATGTCAAACATCAACAACAGAACTTTTACTTCCAAATGTTTCTTTCAATCAGGCAACCAACACCTAAATCTTAACCTTTGATGGGGGAGGGCCTGTAAAAGCAGAATACATATGCAATTAATCTTTCATTATATACCTTATGGTACATTAATACAAATATATAGCATTAAATTACAACACTGAATTTACCAACAGCTTTTTATTTTGTACATACCTGTTTTATCATAATTTCATTTTTGTTTGTCGTACAAATTTTTATTTTATGTGATAATTTAACTGAAATTATTTGCTGCTGGCATTGAAGCTTTCGCCTGCAAATTATTTTCTCAGGCTTTGTATTTGTTGAAAGCTTTTTAGCTTAAATGGGTTACCCCTCCTTCGAGTCGGAAGGTGGTGAATGTTGTTTGTCATGACACGCAATTACAGCTCATTAGTTGGGCCAATTGTGAAGACATTTCGCACATTTTAGAAGTTTTAGGGAGTACCCAAAAGGCTTTGTGGGGCAGATAAATGAAGCAAATTGGTAACGGCATTTAAATCGGTGAAAAGGCTGACAATCGAAACGAGTGGAGGGAAACTAAAGTCTTTCAGTTAGAGAATGGATGTCTCTCAGAGGGCCAGAAGTATAGTACAGTTGTCCCAATCTGTCTTTCTTAATTTTGCTAGCAAGCATTTAGCAAGAGAAACAAGTTTGTATTAGTCCCTTGTTACTAGTGTCAAGAATTTTCGCCGAAGCTACCGCGAACAATTGATGTGTAACACGATTAGCTGAGGCAAAAACGCCAGACCGCAGGGGAGAAAAAACCCAGCGCGCTAGTTTTCTGGCAAAACAGCGCTCGGCCGTAAATCACTCCATTCGCACACCATTAAACTGTTTTAAAGAATAATTTATTGAAATTTTAAAAATTATTAAATTGGTATGGTTTGAATTTGTTTGAATTGGGGCACCCCTCTACCCTCTGAGGAGGAAATACTTGGCATAACTTGTAGTTAAAGCATTATTGCAAAGCGAGAAACTTCACACTCCGTTTAAAAGTAAATGCATGTCAAACAGCGCCTGTTATCGCAGATCATGTTGTAAGCATCTACCGTATATCTTTTCCTATTTACCTCGAAAAACTTTTCACTAAACACCAAACATTTGGCTGGAAAAAGATACTTAGCAGAATTATTTATACCAACAATTAATGTTTTTGTCAGAGCTATTATGGGCTCAAAATTAGCTTGAAAATGGTTGACTGTGTTTACACAGAAAACACAAAAATAATGCAAACAAAAACATGATAAGCAAAAAGTAGCAAAAGTTTTGATTATTCGTATCGGAACTTATGCCACTTCTTTCACCTAATAATGAGTTTTCTTGCACTGAGGCGGAGAAAACATGATATACCTAGAAGTTTTGTGAACCGAAAATGGATAGCTGCTTGAAACGCCATAAGGATGAATTTTTTAGTTAACCCTTTTCCGATTTCAAGTCATAATAATTATTCCTGTCCTTCTAGCCAAGCTGAATGTAAATCGGAGTCATTATTTGTTTCAAACATGAATGATGAAGTGGATATAGAAGGAGAGAGTTAAGGAAGGATAGAGTTAAGATAGAAAGAATCCGTGATAGCGAAAACTCAAACTTGTAAAAATATTTTCCAGAGTTATGAGTTCTAAAACCATGTTGTTATTGTTTTCTTGTTAGTACAAGAATTAATACATAGCAATATATTTGTTATGCGGTTCTAAGGTCGACATCAGTAGTCAACTGGTAGCTCGAACTAATGGTGCTTTCCCCTGGAATTGGCTTTCGAAATAAAGAATCTTCGACTTAAATCTCTACGTTTGGGAACTTTTAGCTATATAAATCGACGATTTCAAACACCCAAAATAGGTGGAATAGACCTTATAAATAATTGAACCTGAAAAATCTTTATTGGTTTTTCCCTCTCCCTTCCAGCCAAACAGGATCGGTCGTTGCTTTTAGTTCTCAGTTAAAGGAATTTTAGATGACTGGAGATTTAGCAATCCCTCTTCAATCATGTTCACTTTTATGTTGGACAAGCTTATTAGCCTGGCATTCTCGCTCTGGATTAAATCGTTCACTGAAGCGCCGTCAGTTTTACCGGCTAATTTTCAGCGCAGGGGATCCAGAGACTTGGCCAGTCAACAAATTTAACACACAATTAAGTTTCCCGCTGCTCGCCTTTGGGTTAAACACATATACATGGGTATTTGATAGGTACATCAGAAAGAGCGTTATAGCCTCTCCCCCTTATCAGTTAAGGTCTTTCTCCTTTAAGCTAAGTCATGAACTAGATTAGCCTTTATCTAAAGCACTTTAATTCGCGCAACAGTTAAACTAAGCATTAGACTGGGATTATTTGTCCAGGATTAAAGTTAGTCAGAACAACCCAACGAACGACAAAAAGACTCCGAAAAAAAGGAAAAATGATCAGGGCTCTCTTTTACATTACTAGAGTTATAGTTTAGTTGATATCTGTTGCTCTGGCAAAATGGAATCTAGCTTTCATATTACAATATGACTGGTACAACCAACAACTGAATGTTTAAAGAAGAAAATTAATATTGGTATACGTAACGTACGTAATAAAAAAGCTTTATGAAAATTAATAAAATGAAGCTGCATCAATACCATTAAATCTCAGTTCATAGTTTTTGTCCTTTTGTATCAATGCTTTGTGTTTCGTGCTCATGAGGAATTCTCAGTTAAACCGGTCTTTCTACGGTCCACACTCAATCATTGGTGCCCGTGCTTGTACCTATATTTTCTGTTGCATAACCTAAATGGTGCTTTGTTCCGTTACATAGGTAGTTTAGGAAAGCATAACTTAGTTCCAATCCAATTACATAGGTATGCTACATACGTAGGCTAGTCTATTTAACGCAGTAGATCGACAGAGCATGTAATTATTTAGCGTTCAATTTGAAGTGGACTCGACTTCTAAGCCAGAGAGTGAGAGTGTGTTGTGGAGTTGGTCTGGCGTGGATGATTAGCCAAGTGGATCTCCTGAGAGTTAACAAGTGTGGTGCTCACCAGCCGTTAACAGTGAAGCTGAAAATGAGCCAAGGGGCATATGTTAAGCGAAGATTAGACCCAAAAGCTCATAACTCCCTTCACTTGACTAGTTCCACTAATGTTTTCCTCTTATAATTACAAAAGAAGAAATGAACTATACCTCATAACCTACCATAAGACGATGCTATTCCCTAATGTCAATCCCTATATATAAGACGACAGTTATGACCTCCAACAACCATTACCTTATTTACCATAATGCTTCTTGGACAGTCTTTATGAACGGAACTAAAGCTGACAATATACATTTATTTAGCAAAATATGGATTACTGGAAATATATGGACATCTATTACTGCAAAAATAAGTTCAGGTGTGCAAAAATACTTGTCGGATAAATGTGCTTATGTAACACTACATTATATGGTACCTAAAACCTATACTCAGCTACCTAATAGTAGCTACAATATATAGAACTTTTAAATTTATTTGCTCATAATATAACAACGATAATACCAATGTATTATATAAAGGAATCTGTGAGAGCGTCTCCCATCCCTATATATACCTATTATTTTTCGATCTACAGCTATAGCTAACATAGTAGACTGCAACAAATCAACGTATCTTTCACCATACCAGAATTTCTGGTTTTATTTTCTTGTAATTCGGTTTAGTTGACACATGTAGTCTTATTTGAAATTGGCATATAGCTAGCCAGTTTATTATGGTTTTTCTGTCAATATGGCTTTTAATAAAAAGGCACCAGATATCTCCTTCCTTCAAGCTGTCTAACATATATCATCTTGTTAATACAGGGTATTCATTAGTTAGATTTTGTATACTGGATATAAAGTAGAATTCCATTTACATAGAATAAGACATATAGAAATGCTTAGATGAATCTGTCATCCTACGTTAGCGTTCACCTACACTTAGGTAGATCCCCAAATAGGTACATTGTCCTGGCGTTGCTCAAAAAAACTGCCAGCAATATACATTAAGAGTTCGAAATTTAATGCTATAAACATTGTCATAATAGTTATTGAAAAAGAGAACATGGCTTAATGCTTAGTGATACCTAGTGATAACATCAATAAAGGAGTTCCTTTCTATCCATTGCCTTTATCGTCTAGGTACCTAATTTTAAGAAATAATAAAAGTCGGAGCAAATTTGAGTTAATATTGACGTATATTTTGTATTGTAATAGTAGAGATTCTACTGATGATATGTAATAAACATAAAACAGTTACATAAAGCATAGTAAGAAAGATAGTCAAACAAAACAACTCTAGCAGTCCACCCATGGATCAACGATTCTACAATGAAATCAAATATAAGATAAAAATCAAAGATGGGCATTGGACAACCAAAGTCCTTAGCGATTTCGAGGCGCCAAGGTGGACTTCTTCTTCAGACGATATGCGTCAAACATTGCAATCGTTCTTGGGGGGGGCAAATTTACGGGAATTCAACTACGAAGAAATTGGGGACTTGGGGCGACAGGAGGGTACCTAATACTTACTTAGGGTAGTCCACTTCGGTTTCGGTACTAGCGCTACTAGAGCCATTTTGGAGGAGTTGGCAATAACAACAGTAATAACAGTGATTCCACACCCTCCTCCCCCAAGTCCCCAATTTTCGAAATATCCTACTCTCCAGAATTTGGTTCCCCAGAAATTAAAGTACCCCCAGGACGATTGCAGCGTGTGAAGAACCACCAGAAAAAGAGGGCCGCCTTTGAGCCGGTAGCGGTATAAGGTTGGCTTGACTGTGGGTGTCCACGATTTGATTTTCATGTTTTGTTTCGTTTCGCTAAACAAACCTCGCGGGGTGTCCACGATTTGATTTTCATGTTTTGTTTCGTTTCGCTAAACAAACCTCGCACTAAAAATATTTGGACATTACGGTTAATGCCATTGATACTCGATATCGATAAGCATGAACTATGTACAACTATGCAACAAAGAAGCGAAGCGCTACCTCTTTCGGGTAGCAACCCAACGTTACCTACATAATTTACAATTTCATGGGTATTTGGATTGAAAACAATAAACACATACGTAAGTCATAACGCGATCTCACAACAGCTAATTTTATCCCGCTGCCGAACGTAGCTTTTTCATCATGTATACTTGAGTTTATTACACTGTTCTGTTGTATGGTAGTTCCACAAAATGCGCAATATTGTAATTATAAGCTGTCACTCTTTCTGAGGGTTTGAAATAAAATTCAGTACCTAAGACGATGATGAGTTCAAACCATTATTTAAAATACATTAATTTAAGCATGGGTTCTTGAAGCAAAGAAAATGACAAACGCCCAGCTAACCGGAACAGTAGTTATCAAGAGAACCGAAGAAAGAGGCCTAAAGCAAAGGCTCACACCATGTCTAACAACCTGTTTTCAACAAAATTGAACATGGGGGCTTACGGTAGCAGCGTTAGACAGAAAATTATTATCTTATCCATCTATAACAGCTTCCTCCCCAAGGTGTACGAAATGAAGCTCTACAGAAATGGAGAGAAAACCCAATATGGAAGGTAGAGCATTTATGAATACAATATGCAAATATACCAAAACAAACAAAAAAGTAAAGTATTCAAATAAAAACTCATATTCAATAACCAATGATCGGTCGATGAAGCAACCATTCTACAAATTATCGCAATTCCAACCAACCAGCAAATAATTAAGGGACAGCCATGTTCTAGCACACAAATAACCAGAAAGCCTCAGCATATTTTTTATTTATAAAAACTTACGAGCATACTTTACATATAACATTCCAAGAATATATTTCAACATAAAATTAATTAGTGTTAAAATTTCATTTAATCTTAGATAAGCCTTATAGGTCATTTAGCATGGTCTTTTCTTCTCATTCATCGTTGTGCTTTCCATTGCAATAAGTTTAGCTTTGTTTTGTATCAGTTTGGAATGCACTGACAGCGACTACGCAAAGTTTCTTTCAGCCTAGGACATCAAAGCTTAAATTAAATTTAATTGAATTAAATTAAATTAACGGAAGTCAACTCATAAATCTAATTACATAAGCAAATAAATTTTTGTAGGGAGTCAAAGCAACTGAGCTATAGGATTCTTAGCTAGTACTTTTCCTTTCGTTGGATTGAGCAAGTTAATGACGTAAATGTTTTTGTAAACTAATCCAGGGGAAACTAAGCCTTATCCGGCCTGGCTATTATCCTTTCTTCATGGCCTAAAGTGGTGGAAGTACAACCAAATAACATGAGTGAAACATCTTCAAATCAGGGCAGCCTTCCTCAGATTTCAAATATGCAAGAATTCAAAGCTTAGGATTAGCACTTTAAGCTTATACTGAACGTGAACGGGGATGCCATGTCTGCAGTCAATATTATGTACATGTCAACTCCGCTTACATTAAAATCAAAATTGAAGTAACAGTTTAACTAGAAATTTAAAACTGTCGCATTTTCCATAAAATAAAAAGTAGTTAAAATTTCATTGAAGTTATCATATGTCATCCCCCTGTCGTTAGCAGTTGTCGCAAAAGCTTTCGGCGAAGGGGGGGGGGCGAGGAGTATGCCGTGAGAAAGAAAGGTTATTTGATATGTCTTCTAGTTGAAGTAAGCATTAGACAGCCAATGTTTAAGTAATCAGTACCGCATTTAAACAAGCCTAATCTTCCTTTCGTACATATGTCCCGGCCTGTTTACATTGGTTAGAATTGTCCCCCCTTCTAAGGAAAGCCGCGCCTAAGGACGAAAATCTCATAGAATCTACAGGATTATGAGAAAGAAGAAAATGGAATAGAAATAGACAACATAAAATGCTAAATGAAAATGAAGAAAAATTAAAGAAGGCAGAAAAATAATCACGTTTGTATACAATAACAACTGTACAAATTGCTATGAAGATGGCACTGCCATATTAATATATCAGAAATTATAATAGTTACATTCCTTGACAAATAACGTTTTTGTGTGAAACAGTCAACACTGGGTTGACTTAAATCAAAGCATTAGCTGTCAAAATTTTATATGTTTGTGCAAAACTCAGCTTGCCTGGGCGGAACGGACATTCATACAGCAGCAAGGAAGGTTAAGAACTCGACCGTAAGCGGAGGGTTTAAAGCATCTTTGGAGGACTATGGGTGAAGCAGCGCTTGTACGGCAAACGCGTTAGCGATGCAGCCAGCGGGCTAAGGCTACCACGCAAAAACGTAAGAGCTAATGCATTATTACAAAATCTGCAGAACCCAAAGGATTAATTTTTACATTTTGGCGGAGTTTTTCGAAAAATAATTGAACTAATGAAAATAATTTAGCTATAGGTTCTTGGTGGCTGATCGAGCCATTCCAGGCCTGGCCTTACGGCCAGGTCAATTCTATCCATGACATGACCTTTTGAAACAAAAATTGCAGGGGCCGGTAGATTCAATGTTTGTGGAATTTTAATGTTTGCAGGAGCTCATAATTTTATCTGGATATTGCTCTTTGAGGCTTAAAATAAAGCATGAATAGGTATGAATGGTATGAATAAGCACATGAAGAAATATTAAGAAGAACTGTGTAGTCTACAGATGATTCCATTTATTCGTCCCTTTCGGCTTCTTTTCAAGTAATATATGCGACAAAAGTTTGAGTATTCGTTTTTATGCAAAACTCAATTTTAAACTTAAATATCGGCAATGATTGTAGAGGCATGCATTTTTGGTCTGCAGAGTGGCAGACAATTGTACGCCATCTTCGTGATATTCCCACACAAAGAAACCCCTGTAAGGGACTATTATTTTAAAAATTTATATATACACCATTTTCGAATACGTTTCAATTCACAGCTGGAAGTTAGCATCTTAGTAACTGAATACAACAACATCCAGCAGCGAATACTGCCCGCGGCTCTGCTCAAGTTGGTATATTAGAAATGCAATTTTATGTCAAAGCCATGTTCATAACATAAAAGACATTAAAAATTTACATCAGTTTTTGTTAGGGTATCATACTGTTAAAATAATGATCGACACTCTAGAGCGACCTGACATTAAAAGTTTCCACAATTGTCAAAGAACAACAGATTTTTAAACAGCAGGTTAACTTTACAAACGACGGTCTACAGCTGCGAAAACATTAACTCTAAAAATGTGTGAAACAGTTGGTATTTCAATTTTTCAAAAGCAACTGAATAGGCTTTTCTGCAACACGGTAGTGGGCATCCATTACGTAGTCTACAAATTCACCAAATATTGCTTCCGTTCCGTGAGAGTTTAATGCTACCGTAACCTGTGTAACCTCAAAATTCTATAACACTGTTGAATGAACTCATAATTTTTTAGTCTTGCGAAGACAACGTTTTCCCAAACTCGTCATTAGACCGCGAGGCCGGCTGCCCGCGATTTTCGTAAAAAATAAGTACAAAAGTGCGGTCAAAATTTTTTAAAAGCTACCTTTGAAACAAATGTTTTTAAAATTGGTCGCTTTCTTGCGTAATACAGGTGTAACGTCGAAAAATAGATATTGCTGAATGGAAATGTAAAGTATCTTCTTTATAAGTAACAGCTTCCTACTTCATGTCCCACATATAATAGCTTGCTATTAATTAGCTAATATAATTGAAAATGATCCTGGCATACGCACTACTACTATTCCTAAATTTAAATCGTAATAGGCCCCACAAATGATAGTTAGGCAACTGCAATAAATGTTTACAAAGGTTCAGCAAAATTCGAAAGCAAGATCCTAGGACTGCGGGGCTGCTCTGTACTGTGCTATCCGTATACTTTATTGCACACATTGACATTCACCTTTACATTCGGTCATGCACTAGTGTTGTGCATTGGCCGGTGCGGCCAATGGCCGGCCATTGGCCGGCCAAGCCATTGGCCAAGAAAATCTCGGCCAGTTGGCTTGGCCGGCCATTGGCCGTTGGCCGGCCAACGGCCAAAGGCCAACGGCTAATTGGCTGGCCGTTGGCCGTTGGCTGGCCAATGGCCGAGTGCTGGCCAAGCTCAAATTTACTGATCTTGTGCGTTAACTGTGTTGAAAAATTTAATTTTGCTGCATAATATCGTAAACATGTTGCTGTATAAACATTACATTAGATACAGTAGGTACTACAGATTTTCACTTAGATGTTGACAATTTTTATCGTCATTAGAGTTATTTTACAATTAAATCTGCTAATTGCATGCAAATTTTAAGTGTGCTAACAACGTAGTTTTTAAATTTGTCTGGCGGTGAACGTCTCATCACTTTATCGCGGTCCCTCCAGCAAAATTAAAACAGAGTTATCGCGGGTTGGTGCTAAATGTTTGGAAAAACTATTTTACAAATATTGTAAATTTCAAATTGTACTATTGAAATAAAGTTTAATTAAGTTGACGCCTAATTAAGCACGGTAGACGAATAAAAATAGTAAATTCCAGCTCGCCAACGTTGACAAATTGCTATGTAAAGAACAGCCAATAGCTTACGGCCAAGAAACAGTCAACGGCCAACGAGCGGCCAACGGCCAACCGGTTGGCCGTTGGCCATTGGCCGTTGGCCGGCAACGGCCAACGGCCAATTGGCCGGCCAACTTCAAACTCCGGCCAAGCCAAGCCAAGCCAACCATGGAAATTTTCGGCCAATCCCAACACTATCATGCACAGTCCGTATGGGAAGCTCCGAATGTGCGGCATGTGTGTGTCGTTGAAATATCTTACATTAGTTCGTCTAAACTGACCAACTTTCGTTACGTGAGGGGCAATTCTTTCTAAGATCACCAAATTTGATCAACCAAGAGTATACCAGCTTTTTCTCTAAGGCTATTGAATATGTCTATAGTGCATAATTACATGCATCATAACCCTTTGTAAGTCTGCTCTTAGCACATCTTTAAGTAGGAGTCAAAGATCCTCAAGAGATTCCAACTCTTTCAACAGAAAAGGCGATATTGATGAATGTTTACCAGGGAGTTATCCATGTCTTATCTCTTTTCTTCGCCCCTTTAAAATTAACTGGGAACAGCGTTCAGACTGAATCCCCATGAAACCTTTTGTAATCATTAACTACAATCGTCCTCTGATTCCAGACCAGTTGATATGGGCCTTGGAATGATATCAAATTTGGACAGAGTTTAAGTTTTTCCTGCTTACACAGTAAGTAGGTATTGAAATTGAAGGCAAATTTATGAAGGTATCTTAAGTCAGAATAGACTTTTGTTTGATAAATACATACGTACGATGTTGTGGTGCTAATTTCATATATGTTACGTACTTGAGGACAAGAAATATTTAAAGAAATAAAATGTGCAATCATATTGCATGCTTAATTCATAGCTGCGAATAATAAAGAACATAGTGGATAAATCAACAATATCCTACCTACGTATCTCCTTCCCAATTCGAAATGCATGGAAATACTGTAGATTTAGGTACAAGTCTAGGATCTTAGCCTAGTCTTCAGGGATAGTTTGTTCTATTAGAATCTATGATGGGGTTAGAAACTTCTTAGCTTGTCATGACTGATTTCCCTTTATGGGTAGTTGGTGTTGACGCGCGCTGGAGTCTAAGTGCCTGTTGAAGGTCATGATAAACGATTCTTGAAAGATGAACCAGAGTTTTAGATTAAAGAAAAGGGGTCCAGTCCTTGCAATACATGTCTTTTAACATGGTCTATTTTTCTTAAAACTATTCAATATCCATGATAATGTAGGGCCGTAAGCTGGAGATGTTTTACAAGAGGAGAAGATCCCCCAGATAAAGTAATTTGCTCCAGAAAAGGTCCTAGAAAGAAATGTTTCACATAAACGCTCTTTAGCACTCAATCTTTCTTCAGGCTGTTAGCTTACATGAATAGATACCACTTACATAACCCTGTACGTAAAGACCCCCCTAGAAGCCTCCATTTTACAAGCTAAAGAATGGATTATGAGAAAGTTTCAGGGCCAAACTTGTAAGGAACCTTTTGTAGTAAGAGTGTTGTTCCAAATCTTGAAGCTAAAAGTGTTAGCAGGGAATTTGTCACCTTTAACATGAACCTCTCAAAGACCTCTCCATTTAATCCAAGTGGTGCCCAGAGCACGCAACTTTATTCTTCTCCTAAAGTTCCAGCTTCCGGAACACATTTAAGCCGATGTTGCGTAATCAACTGATCAAACACTCACCTAACACAAGCTACTGTTAGTAAAAGTTTGACCAGAAAGAAATTTCCTTCAGAAAAGCCAGCTTATCTACCTATGTATACGTACGTTAAGTTTTACAGCAAGTACAACAATATAATTAGTGTTGTCTGTCGGTCTAGAGTAGAGAAAGAGTCCATGATACGTTTCTCTATATTAGATGATATCTTCTTAGTGCAGTAGTGCAATTGTGCACTCTTGGTAGAGCCAAGCCAAACCGTCGGGCCAAAATGATCAAAATATCCTCTTCCCAATTATAAAGCAATTCAAGCGTTGCTTGCTATCGATCCCTCCACAAGCTATAGCAAACGATGCACAAACTTTGATATTACTATATTCCGTATGCAAAATCAGCATTCAAAATGGACCCCTAGCTAATGTACGTAAATGCCGCGTTGTTTGTCTCATTCACATTAACCCTTAATCCAAGCTTGAAATGCCGGAATTCAGGTTAATACTAGAGCTGGCTAAATAGATAGCCTAATTATACACGTTTTATTCCCTGGCCAAGACACTGGAATATTTGGAATGACTTAAACGCATGAGTGATAAACTACGTTTTGGCAAATTATGTATTTAGGGATAAGGTTTGTAGACGATAAAGGGTTCTAAGGTTCCATGTTGAACAAGCGGTGATTAACGGACTATTTATTACTGGGATCAGCAGCTTTCCTATTGCCTAATCTGCCAGACATAAACCTAAAGACAGGCTCTTGATTAGATCTTGGCGTGATAATGAGTCTACACTTTATCCCCTGGCCAGATAAATATCATCAAATAACAAGCATCCAAGACCTCCCCAGCACTGCTTCTCTTTCAGTTATAATATAATGGCTAACATTTACCAAAAAATTTACATGCTTTGTAGTTTGTAGTGGATACAGATCCATCCGGTATAGGTAATTACGTAAATTAATCTGCATAGCTATCCTGATTACACACACTAAACTGTAAACACCTCTCTGCGAAAGTGGCGGTTAGGTCCAGCTTCCACTGCGTCGGTCCCTTACCTCTTCGCAGTTATTGTGAAGGACGAAGATCATGCCTGAACAGGGCGTATTTCACTGAATCTTGAGGAAGCAAATTTCGGTTCCACTAATGAGAGCACGTTTCACCACACGTAGTTTTGGTAGCTAAGAATAGCCTTACATTTATGGGGTTTTGCAAGTTTTCAGAAAAAAACGGCAATTCAGCAAAAGGATTCTTGATGCATTCAGCAAAATATATACAATACAGCGAAGTCGCAAACTGTTTGAGACTTTGGTCGTGCAACCTAGGTTTTATCCAAACTTTTTACCCTTGTACTCTTTTTATATTCCAAATTTTTGGGCCGCCAAGTGGCTGACATCATCGATGCGAGAAATTTCTCTTTCCCCTATTCTCCCTCTTAGACACCTGTGGTGCAGGTAATCTGCGACCGACAGTTTCTCTAGGACTAATTTCCAACCCTTTGCACGGTGATGATTAAGATGCCAAAGATTATACACCGGAATATCTTCGGCCCAGCAGTTCATACAGGTCCAGCACAAATGCTCAAATGGCCCTACCGAGCTGAGTGTTCGCCCTTCACTATCGATAATTGATCTTTTGGCAAAATTTGCGGAAATAGCCAGAAACATGAGGATTTTCAAGTTTACAAAGGCTTGCTCCTTAAAATTAGCATAAAGCTTGATGTACAATGGTACCCGCACGCCATTGGAAAGTTGTCACAAAACCGATGGTGAGTGCAGAAACAAAGTTTTCCTGCCAGGTACGGTCTCATCATCTGTTTTTTGTGTTGGGTAAAAGATGGTAAGCAAACATGTTCCGTCATGATTTGAAAATGTTTACGTGAAGAGAAGGAGTCTGGAGTACAGCCTCTTGGACACTCCTTTACAAGGGTCTAGTCTCGATTACCCCTGCCCCTCAAATTCTAAAACTTGACCAATTGAACGAAAAAGTTTTTGACCACGCACGCAAATATATCGCAAAATTTCCCGACTTCGCAAATTTCGATTTTTTCGATTCGCAAGGGGGGACCAAGGAAAACCGACATTTCATGGCTCCGATTTTGCCGAAAAGCTGTATATTGAGGTTTTCTGAGTGCGGAACACGAATCTCAAGTCCGTTTTTGATACAGCTTTCCGTTAGCTCAGAATAAGCTTACATCTCAAGCTTGCATACAATTTAGCTTACACTGAACGAACGAAAAGATCTGAACTTCAGATTCGCGTTATGCGGCCCGGAAAATTCCTATATCAAACTTTTCAGCAAAATCAAAAGCAAAATCTTTTTCGGTAACCTTGCCCCCCCTTTGCGAATCGAAAAAATAGAATGTCGGAAATTGAAAAATTTCGCTAAGTTTAAACATAGGAGGCATACCCATGCGAAAACATACCCATATCAATATTTAGCTCAATCGGTCAGGTTTTAAGAATTTAAGGGGTGGGGGTAATCGATCCAAGACTCATTTGCTTTTTACCCTGATATCCTTTACGTCCTTAATCAGTCATATCCCACACGCAAAGCTATCATACAAGCTATCATCAAGAATTTCGCAATCCCACTGGCGCTTTCGTTGTCAAAAATCGGCTAGTTTAACATATACTAGTATTACTGTATGAACTGAGAAGTTACACTGTAACGCTAAAAGTAGCTAAAAACTAGATCGTACGTACGATGAGCCTGTAGTACAGGAAAATCAAGTTTTAGCTATAAACTGTTTTAAACTAACTGGACTAGCTTGTTCATGTAAGCCTTAATATCCTAGTGATGTAAGGCTTAGGAAACAATGCTCCTCAGCAATATATTTCATGAAATCCAGCTTACAGCTAGAGTTAAGAGAAAGATTAGGGGGCCACTTGGCTGTTATACTATGTACGTGGGTTCGCGTATTTGTAAGCTTGTTGTCATACGGTAGGGACCCCTTTCTTAAATGTCTTACCTGTTTTAAAACCAGACCTATCAAGTTGTCGGCTTCCTTTGTAACTTCAATGAGAAGAGGGTTTAGACTCTGCTTAAAGTAGCTTAAACATGATAGGTAAACACAAGCTTTGACAGGAAGTATAGCTTATCTCTTATTTGCAGTCTCTTTATATATAAATCCTACAAAGTTATCCGAATTTCCCTACAAGACTGAGGGGGGCTTGTCTGCGAATATAGATATTATAAACCGGGAAAAGAAGAAAACTACAGAAAACTACTTTAAAGTTTTTCTAACGTCATCTACTTTGATCGTTCAAGCTAGATTTAAGCCGATGAAAGCTTTTTGTGTATGTAAGATTTGTAAAACTTGTCTATTATTCCACATTTCAATTGGGCTAATATATTTATTGCATTTGCTGTCGCTACAGTTTCAGTGAAACCAAGTCCCCTCCATATCGCTTTGTGATGGAGCATAGTTTCATGTCGAAAAGTTGCGAACACAACAAAGCCAACTAATTTGACGAGTTAAGTCTTGCCTAAAAGTGAAGTGGGGGCCCTCAAATGAAAATCAAAGGATTCGCCGCTAACTAGTCCAGCTAAATTTCAAGTAGCAAACAAGAGACGGATTCTTCCCTCTTTGTAGAATCAGCCTTGCCGACACGACCTACCTATGTTGAAAACAAAAGACAAGCATCCACTGTAGCCTCTCAAAAGTGATACTCTTATAGTAAAAGGGAGTGTCCCTAACCATACTACGAACATACGTAGTGTACTATATCGGTAGTATCAGTTTCAATCCAGACCAACAAACATTTTCACAAGTACTTGAAAAGAAATTAAGCTAAGTGACAGCATATGTATATGCAACTGAATGTTAGCCCTGTGTCCAGTCGTGTCACAGTGAGACATTCGAAAACCTCATACAATAAGTTTTGAGGTAGTGCTAAAAGTGGAACTATGTTAAGTCTTGCCTATAGTTTATCGGGTGTGGGTAAAAACCAGCCCCAGCCCCAGCCCCAGCCCCAGCCTCGCACCAGCCTAAGAAAAACCAGCCCCTTCTCTCGCTGACCACTGTACACTTTAAACTAAGTACTTTAACACATAATTACGCATATGCATGTAGACAGTATATAAGTGTAGTCGCTGTCCTTATGTGTTAATTGTGCCTTATATACAGTCATATAAAATATATACGAGTATTGGTCATAGTTATATGATTTTGTACTATTGGGGAGTTCAAGGGAATTTATTTCCATTCAAAGAAATTAAAGAATAGAAATTAAGAGTTTGAAGTTATAATATAATCGTTAATAATACCTACAGAGTATGTAATTTTGATCAAAATTCAAATCATTCAAATGAACAAGATCAAAATTTTGAAATTTCAATATTTTCCCTGGAAACTTTATTTTCACAATGACTTATACAATTTCATTTCCTGCCATTTTAATTTTTTTTAGTCTGTACGCTTTATGAATCTGCTAAAAGCTAAAATTTCTAAACTTCAAAGCTTTCAGTCATTTTATTCTGTTATGTATATATTGAATCTTCAAATTCAATTGTACTATTCCTCCCTCCTAACTGAAAACTGGACATAATCGGAGATTAAACCAATAAACACAGAAATTTAAGGGAGAAGCAAGATATATATTTCTGATCAATTTGTAACTAAAGCTTAAACTTTTTAAAATTCTTGAATTTTGAAACATCTTGAATTTAAAAATTATTTTAGGACTAACTTTTTATTAAATATTTAAGTTAACATTAGTTTGGCATATTAATTGCGAATTCGAAATTTGAATTAACTGGAACCAGTAAAATGGTTTATGATAAATGGATCCTATTTTAAATTTTGAAATTCCCAAACTGTATATATATTCTTTTACATCAGAATAATTTCGTAATTCTTTCAAGCTTGACGGGATATATACTTTTAACGATTATATTATAACTTCAAACTCTTAATTTCTATTCTTTAATTTCTTTGAATGGAAATAAATTCCCTTGAACTCCCCAATTGTACAAAATCATATAAATATAATGTCCAATACACCTATGTATTTTATATGACTGTATATAATGCACAATTAACGCATACGGACTGAGCATGCACTTATATGCTGTCTACACGCATATGCGTATTTATGTGTTAAAGTCCTTAGTTTAAAGTGTACAGTGGTCAGCGAGAGAAGGGGCTGGTTTTTCTTAGGCTGGTGCGAGGCTGGGGCTGGGGCTGGGGCTGGGGCTGGTTTTTACCCACACCCAGTTTATCTTCCTAATTCTGAACAATGTAAAACTGGGGTCTTATCTCGATTACCCCCCCCCACTACTCAAAATCCTTAAAACGTGACCAAATGAGCTAAAATTTGGTCGGGGTATGTTTTCAACCACGCTAAGTTCAAATATCGCGAAATTTTTTGATTTCGCGAAATTCGATTTTTTTCGATTTCTAAGGGGGGGACCAAGGGAAACCGAAAAATGTTTTGTCTTCGATTTTGCGGAAATGATCTAAATAGGGGTTTTCGGAGTCGTAAAACAAGAATCTGAAGTCCGTTTTTCCATTCAGCTTTTCGTTGGCTCAGTATAAGCTTACATCTTAAGCTTAAATCTTTAGCTTATACTGAGCTTACGAAAAGCTGAATCGAAAAACGGACTTCAGATTCGTGTTCTACGACCCCGAAAATTCCTATATACATCTTTTCAGCAAAATAGAAGACAAAAAATTTTTCGGTTTCCTTTGGTCCCCCCCTTAGAAATCGAAATAAATCGAATTTCGCGAAATCGAAAAATTTCGCGATATTTGAACTCAGCGTGGTCGAAAACATACCCACACCAAATTTTAGCTCATTTGGTCAAGTTTTAAGGATTTGAGTAGTGGGGGGGTAATCGAGATAAGACCCTAAAACTGAATAAATAAATAAAATAAAACTGAACACAATTTTGAGTTTTGAAAAATACTAAATTCTGAAAATCTAGTTGGCATGAGATAAAACTGAAAAATATTCGAATTTGAAAGTTTGCGATTTAGTTAAATTTTATAGCTTAATTCATTGATATTAAGGTTTGACCAGGTAATAGAGTGCGGTAGTGCTTTATCAATAAGATGTAATGCTAAGACGCATTTTTGCTCCCTTAAATCTATACAATTTTGTATGGAGGCGGACTAAATAAAAATTCATGAATTTAAAAGTGTCAAACAAATTCAATAAATAATTTGTTGTCTCCGCTTCTGAAATGCAAATTTGCTTGGTTTCCTTGATGGCTGAGTTGTGAGTAGGTATTTGCATTGAGTTAAAGTTGGGTGCTCTCTACGGTTGTAAAATTACACTGCCCTAAACGCACTAAGTAAATTTTTCGCAAACTCGCAGACAAACTTTTTTCGACCCCTGCTGCCCAGTTTCAACCAAAGCTTAAAATTGTTTAAAGTTTTAGAGATTGAAATCATTAGCCTCCCTCCACTGTGCCCATATTTAGTGATATTTAGTTAAAACATCGACGGTAGTTTGAATGGAAAGCGAAAGAGAACCATTTGGAATCGGTTAAATTATTACAGTGTAAAACGAGCGATTTCAATAATTTATACAAAAGTTCGGCCATCTACAGTCCTGGCCAGAAATAGTGTACCCATTTTCGCGAATATTCGCAATTTCGCGAACGCCATTCGCAGGCTAAGCATATTAAATTTCTGCGAATGCGTGCGAATGGCCTTTGGAAAATGCCTTCGCGAAGAAAACTTAATGCATACGTTTCCAGCTGTGAAGCCAATGTGCTTAGATAGCACCAACTGCTTCTGTAGCAAAGGCTAGTGGACTTCAAATTGGCCTTGTTTACAACAGGCGCGCGAATGAAATGCGAAGAGTCACAAAGGTCAGCCTTCGCCAATGGCTTTAATTTAATACATTTAAGCAGGTGCGAAGGCTATTCGCATTCGCGAAGGGAAGGTACACTATTTCTGGCCAGGACTGTATGAAGGAGGAGCTGTTAGCTTTTCTTCCACCGCACTATCATGCTTTCATCATAAACATAATCAGCTAATACCAATTTTTGTGACTCTTGCTGTCAGAGATGGCCAAAACTATATACTTCGTTTTCTGTAGCCTCGGGAAAGTGTGCACAGTTACGGAAAATTAAAGAAGTTGCATCATAAGGGAAATTATGTTAACTAAATTTTGTGCCCTAATGCAGATATCAGTGTATTTATAACGTCAAAATGCGTGTAATCTTAAATATTATTCGCTCAATTTTCGCATACAGATGAGAGTCTGTTTATCGAAAGAAACAGGTAATGCTAGAAAGGTCAAAACGCTCCGCAATACTTTTAAAGGATAAGCTACAGTATTGCTTTTCACAGCCTTCGTCGCAAGTAGAAACGTATGTATGTTCCATTGTACAGTCATGTGTAACTCATTGTATTTGTCTCTACTGAAGAAAAAGCTCGAACACAATGTAGAACACAATTGATATAATTTATTATTATGAATAGTATTACATCTTTGCAGGTTAGAATATTACACAGATGGCTTCAACACAATGACGCTGTGCAACACTACAGACAAAAAGTAGTAGAATAAGCCACACATAGAAGCAACCGCAAAACTCAGATACAGCACAAGCAGAGATCTACAGATCCTAACCGATACAAAAGAAACTTTCAATTAGTTTGGTTACTTTAACGAAAAAATTTGATACGATTAACTGTTTGCTAATAAATGAATTGTATTAAAATTTTTAAAATATATATACATACAACGAATGAATAACATACTTTGTACACCATTGGCACAGGCTCCATAAACTTACTCATTAAATATATATCATATTTACATTACCAAACGAGAAGATCAAAACGATACCAATCGATTTATAAACCTTCGGATTTAGTTTTTCATTGTTCTGGCGAAATATTTTTTCAAAAGATGGAAACCGATGAAAAAGCGAAGAGAACTCGACGAATTTCAGCATCGCAGCTCAAAACGTAAAACATTCAGGACTGATACAAGAACAAGGTGCAAGCAAAATATTGTCATGTTCAAGAAGTTAACAATGGACCTTTCAAGAAAGGGTAGAGTAGAGTAGAGTAGAGTTAAAAAGAACTGTTTTAACTCGCTTCAACTCTACTCAAGCTTAGGTTTCCCTCTTTTAACTCCTTCATGAAAAGGATTCAGTTAATTTTAACTGTACTCTACCCTTTCTTGAAAAGGCCCAACGTTTATCATTCAGGTAGAAGAATATTAACTATTCTATGCAAACAACAAAACAATGAAAACAGGACGGACACGCAGCAACCAAATGCCAGATGGCAAAGTCCTTAAGTTAGGTACATATTTATAGTTTATGGTGATGCTTCATCCTTCAATCTACGACTTTCTGTTGGTTGTGGGGCCACTGATTCGCTCCTAGAAAAATCAAAACAACAGGAGATAAGAGTAATGAAAATGGTTGCAAGCTAGAATATTGCAGTACAAAATGCAACCATTTTTGTAAACTTCTTAGTAATCGTTTTATATGCCCATCCTATCAGAAACCAATGGATGAAACCTAGGTCAAATAATTACGTACTAGCTAAATAAAACTAAACAATTAAAGTTCATACAAAATTCAAATAACTGTATTAGTGGGTAGTAACATGTTTTATGGCAGTGGCATACTTTGGTGTAAGTGATCCCGTAGCAGAAACTGGGGACATGGATCCTTGACACGAATAATCGTCAGCTTCCGACTTCAGCTTCGGTTTTCCATGACCTGAGGAGGCAAGATTGTTGCCCGCAGAACCTAAACAAATAAACAATAAACTAAATACAAAAACAAATATAAATCTACTGTTAGCTAGCTACAGCAAATGTTGCTCTTCCTATGAAAATGAGTCATTAGTTATGTTTGAAACAATATTTATGTTAATAATACATATATAGTTTAAACTTTAAACGCATGTTTGATGTTAATACTGTGTCTGTACAGTATGGTGTCATTATAAAGATACAGTTTTAACACGTTGGCATCATAATATATCTGTCTACGCCCCCTTTCAGTGTTTAAAGTTTGAGTTTGTTTAAATTAAAGTTTAACACAAATATTAACTTTGGTGATGTATAGGAGGCATAAACTGTCGTCTAACCGAAAAGTACAATGTCCTTAGGAATGTTTATTTGATCTGACTCGATCTAAAAACTTCTTTTAGACATTAATTTTACATGTTAACGAACATAACCTGTTTTGGGTTGAACTGGTCGGGCAAAAACAGTCGCGTTTTACAGTTTTGTCGCACTAATTGTAGAAAATGAAGGCATAACCATTGTTTTTGACAAATTTGCTAAACAGTAAATTTAACATTGACGAAAGAAAAAGGTTTTCCACGAAAATAGACCAGTTCAGCTCTACGTAATCGTTAAAATTTGTGAATAAACACATACAAAATCTTGTAGAACAAGAATTAAGTTGCTCCTATAATAATGTTGAGAAAAAGGTTAAAAAAACTTGTGATACAATATTTTAGCTACGTATAAATTGTAAAGACTGTAAGAGAAATGATGAGGTAGTGATACAATTGAGACACTTCCAGGTTAGTATATATTTATTTATTAAAAATATATAGAATTAAGAAATTCTTTATATACTCTCAGATTGTAAAATTGAACTTTACCAATCGAGCTATACAACTAAAATTTGATTTCGTTAGTGTTTTAGCCGCTGTCCATTATCTACATACACAGTGCTTGACTCTACAACTTTCATTCTCAATCCCAATAAAGGTGACTGCTTAGACTTTACTGGAAATTTAAAACATAAAATTAAAATAATTGGAATGAACCTTAAGCCTACAACGTACGTACAAATGCTGAATAAAAATTATATAGATTAAAGGCAGAGTAGTTTGTGTGTTTTCCTATCATCATTATGCTATAATCTGCCCGAATCGTCTGCCTATCTCATCAGTTTTTGCACTTTGCTGGTTTGCAAACAAATTTGTTGTAATAATCAAATGTGACGTTTTTTATAGTCCGAGAACGAAATTACAGAGAGCTAAATTATTCATAATGCATACAAAATTTCAGGAAACTGTAGACTGCGTACTTTACGACGGGCAAAGTTGGGGGTTTTTCATTGGCAAACGAAATATATACTACTAAAGAATAGTGAACTGTAATTTGACATATGACATTGTTACTATGGTTTGACAACGGCATACAGTTATCCACAGTACACGATTAACTTCACAGAGTGACATTTTGATTTCTCGCAGGACCCCAAGTTTCGTACAACTTTCAACGTAGCAAAACTTTTCTTGAAATGCAACCAATTCTGGCATATATATAGAAGTTTGCTCCCCCCAATCTGTTAATGTACATCTGAAAGTTATGCATGGAAGTGCATATAAAATTTTAGTTTACAACATAATCTAGTTGGAGACGACATTAGTATTTCAATGTTGTTTGCAGTCGTTTACAACCCAAAAACTGGATTACGGTAGATTTACAAGAATAACAATATATATTGACAAAACATTACAAACATGGATAGAATACAAACAAAAATTTCAGGGGAATTCATTGATTCCAACTTATTCATCTAAGCTTACTGGCTGGGTTTATAAGCTGTAAGCTAAATTTTACTATAAGGTCATTTAGATTCATAATCTCAATTAAGCCTGAGCACCAATTAAAGATGATACTGTTTTGATAGACAAACAATATATATAAATCCTTAAATCCTTTAACCGCTATGTGTGTATATGCGTTGGAGGGGCGTTGCCGAAATAAAAAATTTAAAACTGAAATTCCAGAAAAGTTTGGTAGACTGCTTTGTTGACATCTCTGCTTCAGGTAGATACTTTCATTGCGTTCTCATTAAAAATTACTTATCTTGTCATTTTAACATTTTGCGGTAATTTGCACCATTCCCCCTCCTCGTTATTTCAGGTGAGTGTGAGTGTAGGATATTGAGTTAATACAAAGGAGAGGCGGCAACGTCTGCCATACGGCACTCTGTCATTTGATAGCCATTTGATTCAATAGAATTTTCTGGCCGATCAACTCCTATAAAGGGGAACCCTGGGTGTAAAATATTAGACAAGCGCGACTCAGTACACTTGTCCCTATTGTACCTATTGTACAGACTGTTATGGATAGTAGGGGCCACCTACGGCCTCAATCAAGGACAATCAACTCAAATCATGTACAGTTCATTTGTCCTCAGTAGAGGGGGATTTGGCATAAAAACTATAAAATTAGCAAAAATTAGCTAATAAATGAATCTGGCATTAATATGTTTTGGATTCAATCTCTTATTTATAGTTAGCTTTAGCAGATTTCTTTGTGACTGATTTTCCGAAGAGGCAGAGATGTCAACCTGGCCTAAAATTACAATTTCGACATCTCTGATGAACAGACACTGACCGACTAAACTTTACGTTTGACCGGTTCAGGAAAGACAACCGATGTTCGAGAAACTATAATTAGGTACCGGAACCCGTCAGATTTAGATTAACCAAGACACTTTTAAATCATTCAAAGATGTGTGAAACAAACGCATTATATACCCCTTTCCCCCGCTAAAATTTACCTAAGTCTGTTACTTTCAGCTCAGATAGAGGTGGGAATACGGTAACAGCTTGTTATAGTGATATACTAGATCAACTCCTGTAGTGTATGTTTTGTTATCTAGGGCAAATATGAAATATACACCTATTTATCTGTTGTCCTACATTAGAAATGCCTGACAGCTGCAGCAACAAAAAGGGTCTACTGTAGAGACACGACTCTGTTCACAGTGGGTAACATAGATAGATTAAACTCCGAATTAACTAACATAGGTCCAAAATAAATGTTTGTCTTATTTCTACCATCTGAGCAATTGGAAATCAACGATACATTGATCACAGAATGGTTACAGTCGCATTGTTAAAAATCCGATTTTATTAAAAAGCTTATTCACATTTAAGCAATCCCAGTTTTCCCTTTAGGATAAAATCAGAAAAACTTTGGTCACAAAAAGCAATTTAGCAGCATTCTAATGATACAGTGACACTCACTGGAGTTATAGAGCACGAAAACGCAAGCTTAAGAATAAAGCCTAATTTTATAATCTAAATCCATTCAATTATTAATGGGTAGTTTATATATTTACTTATTACTGAAACAACTTTAATTTCCAATTTAAATGCAGGAACTGCTGAATTTGTTAAAATTTGGATTTTTCAAAAGTGCTTACGTACCTAACCTTTACCTATATCGTATTCATTTTGTAGCTTGTGTAGCTAACAAAGGCTAAAAGAGCTCCAGGCTGTCACAATATGTAGACATAATTATGTAACAAAATTCAGACACTTTCTGTCATCTTAAGCTAATTTGTAAGTCTGTCAAATGTCTCATATCTCAAACGATTGGAAGCTTGTTTGGGACTTCAATCTTAAACACCTGCACCACATTTCATTAGAGTTATCCAGCTAATATCTCGTTGAATTGAACAAAACTATACAAGACAACGTAGCTTGAGAAGCTGACTGTAAAATGACAGGAGTGAACATTATCCATTTGGTGCTTTGAAAGAGTCAAAAAATTTGAAATATCTTAGGAAAAATATTTACAGAAATGACCCTGAGGTTTGCAACAGTTTTTAAAATCCAAAAAATAGTATTCATATTTCAGGGTACTACTTCATCTACTAGCTATATTTAAACCTATCCTATTCAAAAATTTTCTAAGAATGGCTTTATGAACTTATGTTTATTTTGAAGCTTTAATTTGAGTATTTTTGGTTCACTATGTTGAAGCAAAAGTATAATGCTTTCCAAGATTTTCCCATGTTTATTAGGAGAACAATAACAGCTTCTTTTGGACAACGCTGCTAAGCTTCCCTGTGAATGCTAATCGTAAGATAACAGTGTATAACTTTGGGATTAGGGGCAAAACAGGCAGACATAAGAAGACAAGCTTTTCTTGTCAGTACTTATAATATATTGGCAAAATTTGCTTTTAAACAGCTTAAAAAACCCGAAAAAGGCTTAACGTCTACCGTAAAACACTAACCTAGGCGAAGACCCCGTCTAAACTTGATATCAGTAAACCTTGTCTGACAAAAGTTGCTAGCCATACCAATAAAATTTATGACACTTCTAAAAATTATAAATTTTATTGTTTCAAATTTATTAGTTTCTGCGAAACGTAAAGGCGTTAGATCAAACACTAAAAAATTAATTCTTCCGTTTGGTATAATTTTTGCTACGCATTAATTTTTTAATATATACTTACTTTACCACGTAAAATTGCAGTACCCCCTCTGGTACAGTTAATCAGCTTATGTTTCAAAACTATTTACATGCTTTATATCTAATGGTAAAGCTTACATTAGGAGCTGTCAGCAATAATTTACAGGTTGTCAGGTTGTGAACAAAGTGTCTCTTTTATCGGTTGAAAATAAATAGATTATAAGTAAACTTATGTAGTGATAAGAACCGATGTTCAACAAGTTATTTTAACAGCAGCTAACTGTGCAGTAAAATTAATGTATAGCATGATATATAAATCATAATTGATTGTCCGAGTAAATGCATAAAGCCTAATAAATTCAAAGACGTTTTGCAAAAGGATGAATTGCGCAAAATGTAGTCATTTGAAATTGAAGTTTTAATGCTGATTTGAAATGTTTGCTTAGATAAAAGAGTGAACTGCTTAAAATAAAGTTGAAGATGTATAAAATAAAGATACAGCATTAATCAAAATTAAATTAAGAAACGTTTTTCAAGAAAGAATTTAGTAGCGCTTAATAATTGACTTAGTTGAATTTAGTAAATCTTAACATTTCACATCAATAACAGTCAAGCTATAGGAATAATGAGTTAAAGGAGTTAACGAACTATAAGAGTGCTCTACTCTTTCTCGAATAGTTCCAAGACAATTTTTCATACAAACTCAAACTTCTGCTTACCAGAAGATTCGCTTGCATGGCTTGATATGGGTGAACTCATGGCTAATGGCGGAGGTACTGGTTGACTAGAGCTGGTTGGGAAGTGGGAGAAAACGGATCCAGGGGGGATTAGCGACAGGGGATTTCGAAAGTCGGGCGGGCCGCCCGCACCTGCAGCAGCGGATGCGGCAACAAAGGCCGGAAGTCCCTGTAGACTGTGGGGAATCATGAAGGAGTGAGGGGGCATCCCTTGAGCGGGGGAGAAACCGGGTAGACCAGGATGACCGGGAGGACCGGTAAAAATGGGAAGTCCCGGATGCCCACCGGGCCTCAGCATTCCAAGGGAAGCTACCTGGGCAGCCCAGGGATTCAGAAAGGCATATGGAGATGGTCCCTGACTGACCGTGGGCTCACCAGGCTTACTGCTCCCAGCCCCAGTCGAAGAAAGAGGTACGCTGCTTGGCATGGGACCGCTGGAGGAAATGGATTTTGCAGGGGGATCGGGGGCAGCTACGGTCTCAGCAATGGACCAGATTTTGGGTTTCTTGGTGGGAGTCGTATCACTGGTGACAGGGGTTTCATTGGCTCGTTTCAGAGAAGGTACCGGGTCTCTGGGAAGGAAGGATGGAGATAGACTGCTTGAATTGCTCCCTGACGGAGTGCTTTCGGTGGTGGACTTGGATAGCAGGTTAAGATTATTGTTTCTCTCCTCTGCAGTCATTGTAGCAAGTAGGCTGGACTTATCTGAAATAAGGATTAAAAGATATTGAAAATTTAAATGAAATAATAAATATAAATAATTTTGCCAAGCGCAAATGCTGAAATATTTTGAACTTGAAAAAACACATAGGCAGATTATATAAGAAGCCGTGGAGCCAACGTTCAAGGTGCCTATGTATACAGTTGTAAATCGTGAGAAGTAATGAGAACTAATGAGATCATCAAAACACTACTGTTATTTGAAATCTTACAATCTGAAATTCTACAAAAAACCCTACCATTTCCAACCAGCAACTGAGTTTGACCCTCCACAGATCTGTCCAGATCGTCAAGATCAGGGGTCAAACGACCCTCGTCTGTTCCAACATTTGAGTCTCGATCGCCTCCCGGATTTGCGACATCATCATCATCATTGTCATCGTCATCATCACCATCATCGCCGGTTCGATTTCTAGGTGACCAGGTCATCTTGTTCTCCTTTTTCAATCGGCGTCGAGCATTGGCGAACCAAGTTGATACCTAAATTTAAGATGAAAGTGTAATGAAACAGGGCATCAAACAAATTAGACAAAATGGACTGACTTATATAATCTGGTTTACCATCAAAAATTTTGGGTGATGACGTTTATTTCCAATAAGAATATTAGTTATTATTGATAAGAAAGAGTGCGCGGAAAATTGTGAAAACCACAAATTTAGTGAAAAGATTACTGTAAGTATATATAGCTGGGAAGGATACCAAATTTAAAATTTAATTGTTTGTTTCCCAAGTTTCAAAAACAGTTTATTTCTTCTGATATGGGGATTTAACCCAGTTTTTTAGACGCCATTGAGGTTTGGCACTTTTTCAAAAGGAAATTTAAATAGCTTCTAATTTTGTAACTTTATACTTGTCGGAATCATTATTACCTGTACCGTTCCTGTAATAACAAACGTGACTGGATCGTTTGTTTCAACCAAAATTGCAATTTTCAAAACTTTTATTGCTTTAATTAAAAGTACATTAAAATGCACCTACACCAGTAAAACAAACAGTTACTTGATGGAAACAAAGGCGGATAATTTAATAAGCAATAACATTTTTATACGTTTTCCTGCCTCGGCATAATTGCCAGTTTATCTTGTAACATCATTTTACGTTAAATTTCAAGATACAGTAGGACTTCCTATTTTTAAGCCATTTGCTTAAATTCATGCTCAACGAAGTGGTATAGCTTCCCTTATAAGCGAAACCAAGTTAAAACCAAAAACTCTGTAAAAATAGCTACCTGTGTTAGGGTCATTTTGCTGATGATAGCTAGCATAATCTTCTCGCCCTTAGTAGGATACGGATTTTTCCTGTGCTCATAAAGCCATGCTTTCAGTGCGGCCGTTGTCTCTCTTGTGGCATTCTTTCGACGAGTTCCATTGATGTCGAGAGGGTTCCCAAATCTGAAATTAGTGGTTTAACAAATAATCAAATAACAAATAATCAAACAATGTAGAAAACTCAAAATAAAATTATATACTGCCGAGATTCTTGTTGATTTGCTTTCATTGGTGTACTTTCATATCTATCATGCATGAGAACATTATCTCACAAAGCTGAGCCTAACAATGCTGGTAAACGGAACTTAGCCAAGTAGCGAAAAGGAAAGCTGACAAAAATGAAAGAATTTTAAGTTCATGAATTAAATAAATAATTAACTATAAGTACAATTAGTATTAATAAAGTAATGTATACCGATCATAAGGATACATAGTCATGGCAGGATCGTAGAAGTAACCGGGGATACCAGGAGGATGGCCCATTCCAGGTGGCAAACCGTCAGGACTTTTCAATTCCAGCGGAGGTCCTCCCTTAAATATGCAAATTAGATTTTTTGAATAGCGGTACAACTGCAATAGCTTTCAGTCCCATGAACAACGAAATTCCCTTTTAAAACCGGAACGAAGATATTATGCGTATTACTATATACATTCATTTTCAAGACTTTAATTATCACGTTTTTCAGGCACGAAATGATGAAACTACTATTCTTTTTCAACAATTTCCTAAAAATTTCATATTTAATATAAGTGATGGGTTTCACTTACAGGGCCAAGACCAGGATAGAGACCGATGGGTGGCATGCCAGGGGGAAGACCACGAAGCTGGTCCGGAGTCGGGCCAGGAAGACCCGGTAAGTGACCAGGGAAAGGAGGCCCGTCCAGTCGAGGGATGGGTCCAAAGGGCCCTGGACCCCCGGGGTTACCCAGCAGTCGGAGGGCTTCAGGAGTGAACATGGCAGGAGTTGAAAAGGTCGGCATCACCGTTGCCATTGAAGAGGGAGTTGGTGCAGTGGATTCCGCTGAGTTGGATGAACTGGATGGTGTAGGCTTGTTGGGAACGGTTGAGGCTAATAGCAGCTGAAAAATAAACAAGTTATAAACTTGAGAATAAACGAAAACTACATGGAAATCTTATAATGAAATCAAAAGCTGAAACACAATCTACATGGATGACTAATTTACATATCGTCATATCTGAAAGTAGATGCAAGGAAACATGACTTCACTTTTGTGGCTGTCGATTTTGTTAGAAAATAGGGAGTATTATTTCAGTTAGCCAGGTACATGAATATCCGTCGACGATTATGTAACCGTCAGCCTAACTTTTCGATTGACATTACATACTTAAAATTTAAATTTTAGCGTAGTTTTGGTTAGTTAATTTACAAGCTTGTTATATCACTATTTGTAGTTTATCAATAGTCGTTTTATACGACCATTTTAGTGTTTTCCAGCATCGTGGTAGACTTGAATATAAACTGCCAAATTATCTGTTCAAAAAATACTACAAGACGTAGCTTTGCTGGTTTCGTGGTTTTGGAAAAACCGCCTTAAAAACAAGCCAGTTAAGAGGATGAAAAATGTTGGCAAAGACCAGATAAAAATACGAAATTTATTACCTATTTTCGAACACTTGTCCCTGCGAAATTTTAATACAAGAACAAATGCTTTAACAGTTGCAGTAAAGATAGTTGGCTGCTTCGCTACCGTAAGATCAAGCCTCTGTTAAAATTCATTATAAAGCAAGATGTATGCTTTACAAAACATTTTTATTTTGCTTTTGATTTTACTCAACTATAAATTAAGAAAAAATTGAAAAACAAAAAATTGAAAGTAAAATTTTATAACTTTTATATGTATATATTTAGTATTTTTATACACAACCAAATATATAGTTTTTCTTACTTGAGATGAAGAATGGTTAGAGGCAGGTACAAAAGGTCCGAATGGAAAAGTTCTCCCCAAAGACGACATAATTCATGCCAGGATTACGGTAGCAGTCAAAGTTAAATATTTGAGGTAATAAGTTCAAGTTAATATAATTAAATCCGTGCTTAATCCCTGGAAATATAATAAACTTTTGGGAACTATAGGAAATGAGCCCAAACTTTGGTGCCTCCGGAAAGGGACTGAAGACAATCTTGCCCAAGCTAACTCTTAATATAACTAACAAGCGCGAAACATTGACACAACAAGAATGAAAAGTGTCACAGAAAATGGGTAGTAGTTAAGGTAAGCGCTGATTGGCTGTAGATCTGGCACTTGATAGCTACCTTTCGCGTCAGCCAATCAGAATTCACAAAGACCAGCCCCTTGATTCTGATTGGCTGTTTGACTTTCCAAGCTTGGAGGTGTCGGTAGAATGTGATTGGTCGCATTTTTAGAGATCTTTTTGTATTAGCTTTGATGAACATTTGTACCAAGACAAATATATTCATAATTGTACAGATGTCACAAGAAATGTTTTAAGGGGACCCAAATGGCAATGAGACAGTTATTACAACCCTGGTAGATGAGGCAGTAAATCACTGATTTCTATGGTTTCGTATTGACCTCTACTAAACATAAACTAGTCGTACTTATTGCTTATGACCCCCAAAATCACCCTAAAATATGAATAGATGAGATTTATATTGTCCAGTAAAGGGGGTCACTTTGCTACCAGATATATAATTTTGATTATCTTTCAAAAATTAACGAAGATTAAACCACTAAAAGTAAAAATAAAGGATAAGTAAAAAAGTGGAGACTAAGTTAGTAAAGCCACAAAAGCAAGAAATAACGACATTTTCAAATTTCTATTTTGAATTAAACTGTTTTCCAACCAAATTGATAATCAACTTTTTACGGGAATTTTATAGCGCATTGTTCTGGTGAAATGTATGTAACTGACAAATGAGAAATATAGGCCCTATTAATAGCTAGCAATAAAATCCTTATTTCTACAGGGAAGTACAAGTAAATTGCGGCACGACATCAGAATTTCGTGGAAAAGTAGCCCTAAGGTAACTTTGGCAAATTTTATTAGTATTCAAATGGCCAATGATTCAAATCTTATGTCGATGAAATGCAACTAGACAAATGTATTGTATATTGGCTCTCATTATTATATCTTCGCTGTGCTCACACACAATTATTATAAGTAATGGTTACAGTAAGCAGTTTCCGCCTCCTGTTTCTGTGATCGTCACTTTTAAGCTTTCAAGCATAAAAAGTGAACTAAAATTTGATATTAGCAGTGCTGATCAACACTGCACCAAGTTATTCGACTTTCAGACTAAAGGTACCTCAAGCATCTTAGATTGCACATCATGCACATCAAGTTCGGATATACAAATTTTAAGCTTCAATTAAAAGATCAGCAAATGGGTATTACACCTGTTTTCATCTAAAACCTAGCAACCAGCACATTATGACAACTGCTGGATTTTTCAGAAAATTTGCAATTTCCTCCATATTGCGATTTTGTTTCAATAAACTTAGTTTAGTCATCAGACACAACGCCCCTCTATTTCACTTTGATAGGAAAACCTCTTAATCCTTCAATCATTTCCATTTAACATTAGTATGAGTCAAAAGTTTGTGTTAAACTTGTAGTGTTAAACAGGTGTTTTCTCTCCAATTAAAACAAGGCCAAAATCGGCGACCATTTCTGATTAGTGCAGTTTTCTCGTATTATAAACTTGTCACATTAAATTTTGCATTGACTTGTCTTTCCTTCTTTCTTTCAACTTCTATTGAAACATGTTTCGTCCCCGTTTACAACCGATTCGCGACGCGATTTTGTGCACAGTTTATCAGCAGAGGTTCATTAAAACTATTTCGCTCCCCCGAAAGATCACCGTCAGTGATAAGCCCAGAGACTGACTTATTATACTGGGGTGAACTACTGTGAATGGGTGTAACAACAAAAATTCTTGTCTGAAATAAAAACAACTTTTGCAACAGGCTTCTAATTTCTGCAGTTGAATGAACGAACCGAAAACTGAAAATTCGTAAGGATCGCCGGAAAAATTATGTTGCTAATTTTCCCTAAAAAATTGGAAAAACTGTTTTCAGTATGTGGTCTGCGAGGAAGTAAGCCTTGTACGTTGAAAAGTTGTACACATTGGGTTCGTATTCAGGCTTCCGCTCTTTCTACTGAAGAACCTGTGGCTCAGTTGGTTAGAGCGTCTGCGCGTTAAGCAGAAGACGCGAGTTCGAACCCCGCCAGGTGGCCGAATTTTTCGGGTGCCTGGTGGTGTACAACTTTCATTTCTGTAATTAGCTCTGGCAGAGGGTATAGTAAATTACAGCTCTGTCCCAAGCACACTTATTGCGGAGAAGCTTGCAAATGTTCAGTTTATAAAGCAAAGTAAAATAGAGTTTTCATTATGCGATTAACTGCTGGGTGAACACACAGTTTCATGTTTCGCTTTGCTTTCAGCCATGCTGCAAACAATGGATTTTATTTCGAACAATATTTATCTACAAATTCGTGTATGCGTGATCAATCGTCTACTGTTCCTAATCTTGTCTAAAAGAGCCGACCGACGATTTGGTGAATTTTTCGGTGTCAAAGAGTCTCTTTTAATTAGAGGGTTTTGATAGATAGATAATCACAGATAATGTCGCCGCAAATTACTCCCTGTTAAACGCCGGAGATAAACAGTGTGTTAAAAATCACTCAGGACTGATATCAAAACATAGGCAAATCAATCATTCACGCCTGAAATTTTGATGACAACAATAAATGATTAAAGTTGACGCTCTATTGTGTAGCCAGCTAGCTAGACTTTGGCTTTAAGGGTAGCTACGGTTCCCCCCTGTTTCTACAGTAGGATTATTGTACATAATTAGTTCAATCAATGTTTACGCTATCGTCTCGACCACACAGATATCTCTATCTCTCAATGTTTGAATATGGCATAATTGAGGTTTCATCAACCGTAAAGATTGTCTTTGTTTCTCTACAATGAGTCCGCCAAGACTTAAGTCTGTCGGAATCTTTAATCGGTAACAGATTAGGGTGAGCTGTTTGCACATCGGTGGCTTTGTTCAACACGTGTGTACCTGGACATAAAAGGAAACTGAACTATATGGCGACCTTACTCGGATTCGATAAATTTTGCTGATTGTGACGGCAAAGGAAGAAGCTTAATTAGTATTATAGCGAACAACGAAAAATTCTGGATGAGACCACTTTTTTGACTCCCTAACACAATGATGAGGTCAACAGGAATCGATGAAATTCACAGATAGCTTGGAAATGATGGACAAATTACCATACACCCCTTAAGCGTACTATCTCAACTGGTATTTTAACGTACATAGGGGCAGAGGAAAGATCTGAAATCAATAGTTTGCTAGATATTTTAAATAGTAAAAAACTTATATGCGCTTATGTAAAACCGGGGAACAAAGTCTCAGTACAAATTTTCAGGAAATTCAGGAAAGTTTCAGGAAATTTAGTTGATGTCAAATTTTTGCTCGGAATTTCGGAAACATATTGTTTGTTGCGGTATTTGAGCCCTTGAAAGCTAAATAAATTTTCTATTTAGAAGCAAAAATTGAAAACCGAAAGTTCATTTTCAGGAATAACCATTTCCAATTATTTATCCTACGAAATTGGACGCAACCAAGTGTTTATGTGCGCAAAGTGCATCTAACCTAAAAATTTAACAATAAACTAATACCGATAAACTTATGCTTACCTTCAAAATAGCAAACGACTGTAAAACTTCTACACAGAATAACACGACTAAACAAGTTAATGTCTAATATCAATCAGATGAAATACAAAATTTTTACAGTATGGAAGTAATCTCTGTGGCTCCGAGGCGATGTCGGTCTCTCCTTTAATCTTGCACCTAATCGGGCGTGTTGTGAGTATAGGTCAATTTGCACTTGAATGGATTATGTGACCATTGAAATGCACACTGATCCGAGCTCAAGGCTACCGACTCCTCAGTTCTGGGGAGGTCTCAAGGAATTTTGAAGGGATGAAAATTGAGGGAATTGCGGCGGCTTCTCTATGTTTTCTTTCTTTCAAAATTCCAATATCAACTAGCCCCTTTATATTCTCACGATTTTGTATTTTCCTGTAATCTGCCAAAGGGAGCGCCCCGTAATCTATTGTAAACAAGAACGTCTAACTCCCTGTTAGATGTTATTCGCCGCTGTAAACAACGAAACAGACACCTCGTAAGGGAAGTTGTGGACGATATCACAAAGCAGATAAGTAATACACAAATAAAATTATGGACAGAACTCACTAATTGTTTCTTCTTAGTTATCATTTATATTAATTCTAGATATGATTTCTTATTAATTTACGTTAAAATTTATGTTATGAATACAACAGTGTATAAATACAAACAATGATAATTTATAATGGTCCGTAACTAATATTTCATGTTTCATTATTTCATGACTTCACCGCACCGTACGCGGGCTATATGCGAATTACGATTAATTTAGAATCTGCTGAAGAGGTGATGGTGCTCCTGTGGACACGAGAGGTATAGGATTCCACTTTCTGATTCTTGTATAACTTTTTAAACGTTGGAAATGGCAAAGCTTACGTTCGGAAAACACAAAAATATTCTTTCAAGTTTTGTCTGAATTAAAGGCAGACCGAAAATACCACTGTACAGCATTCAATCATGCAAGCCTACTAAACCTAATAACCATGTACTTCATTTAGTTCCCATGGAAGGCAATTGCAAAAGGAGAAGTGTCCCAGATTTTGATTTTTATATACTTACAGTAACCATTTATTTATATGCTTTGATTCGGTATCTACTGTGGTTTTCTCACGTTTTAAAGTTATCAAACATTCACGGCAATTTCAGTCCGCAAATCTTTTGCAATAATAATACAGTGGGTCGAACATTAGTCTAAATTTATGTAAACACCAATGATTACGTTGGCAGTCAAAATTCCAAAGAATTGATTTTATGCTTTGAGCATTCACCTTTTACCGCCGAAATTGAAAAATATAAAATTTAGCATAGTCACAAAAATTGCATTATATCTCACAGATAGCCTAATTATACCAGATTTTCTGTCAAAATTTGCATTTATAAATTGAAAATGCGTGAACAATTCAATTTTACATTGTAAACTAGGGTTAGAGAACTGATAACCTACTAAATTTTAAATTACAAATCTACCGTAAGACTACCACGAATTACAACTGGTAGAATAACACAGACCATTTTCAATTAGGTAAAAAATTTCACACAGAAACACAGATGTATGCATTTTCTCTACTTTTCAAAATTCAATTTTATTCTGAAATTCAGTAATCTTTTAAATTTGCATTGAGAACACGGCGAAGCAGCTTGGATAGTGTCAAATGGAATATTTGCTTGTTTCTGTTGTAACAATAGTAACACCTCATTAAGTGTGATTTATAGAGTAGCAACATATGTGTACAAGTTATCAAAAGCTCTTATACTGAAGCGCCGTCTTTGAAATATGTTAGCAACAGCAATTTAAGCCAATGATATGCTTCTCTAGGCTCTACACAGACTATAACAAACACTTTTAGCCTAAGTAAAAGAAGGGGGGCCGTTGCTCTAAACGGGTTTCAAAAGTAATCGAATTTAGTGGTAAACTAACAGCTTTTAATATTAAATATCTACCTATTTTACTAATACAATAGCATGCTCTTCTTGCCTATAAATTTTTGAAAAAGCTTAATTCTAGTTTTTCTTTCATGGCCTGTCCCCTCCTGATCGTTAATAGAACAATTCTATCACCACTAAAGAGGTGTCACTAAAACTGACATCACTCATTTCAACACAAAGTTTTGTGTGCTACATAGTGGACAATTAATTGCTTAATCTAATCAGACCCGGACCAGATGACGGGCGCCAGTCTGTCGGGACCAAACAATGTTAGCATGTCAATAATTCAAAAACATGACCGACCGCGGACAAGTCTAAAACACTTTACACCCTGGGTTGTCCCTCTCGATAGTTTGTGCCGAAAAGGGACGGTATTCAGTTACAAACTGGCAGCACTAAACAATGCTGTAATTGTAATCTAAACCTGCATTTAAATAGACTCCTAGAAATGTTTGTCTTAAGGTATAGCTAAGAGTAACGTAAACAAAAGGGTCGGGTCGGCCTCCCGGTTTTCTCCTTTACCTCCGAAATTTGGATGGACATGATGGAAATATCGCGAAGCTGAGCTCAGCAATCAATGTAAACTTTACAACTTATTTTTGCAGCGTGAATGACTGAAAACTTGAGCAAATTAAATTAATTAAAGCAGCAATTAAATTAGCAAATTAAATTAAGGTAATTTAATTTAAGTCAAATTAATTTTAGGGTTTAGTTAAATTACTAAATTACTTTATACTAAAAGTTATAAACTGAGATGCAATTAGTGCTGGAAACCGTAAAAATTGTCATTTCACCATGTATCTAAATTCAATGCGTTTCCTTGCTTCCTTGAAACGTTTTTTGGCTCGGTCAAGAGTTCATCCCGAAATTGGTGGTTCTACTTTGCAGCAGGGATTCTGTAATTAATGCGTTCTTCTACTAGTCCCACATCAAAGGGGGAAATAAGACTATCATTTTCCGATTTGCACAACTCAGAGCCATTGAGAACAATGGTTTCCATTACTAATCTAGTTTGAGTTGGACAACATCATCATTGAAACCAGATGGTTTCTAGAGTGCGACTCCTCCGGCGATAATCCTCATCTCTATGAAAATTAGTGCACACACTATTTACCTAAGGGTCAAACAAATATCGCTTTGTCGGCTTCCACCCCCTAAAATGCATAGACTCCTGTGTAAGCAAAGGATGTTTTACATTGGATGCGACATCGTTGAAAATTGTGCTAATACTGTTTACTTAGGCTTAATAGTCGGAAAGTCGCTACGATTAAACACTGCACAGAAGGAATATTTTAGGTATACATGCAATATTTGGAGCACGCCTGGGTGAAATGCATCTGTCTCTAATTAGGGTTCAAGTACTTTAAGGCAAATATAATTAATAACTACCGTTAAATGATGCGTATGTTTGATTGCACAAATGCCGTATAACTTGCAAAAATGGTTTCTGTATTTTCTGACCGTCAACGTGTATGTATTTTGAAATAAAGTTGCTCACCGGTAAAATTTGCTGTAGACTCGGAGTAGTACCCGCCCAACCTGACGGTTATTTGTGTCAATGCTGAAAGAACTTGTTACCCATCACTGTATAGATTTAGTATGTACGTAGTGAGTGGACTGATCGATAATAGCTACTGAGCTCATCAAAATGGGCAATTTTAGTGCCACTGTCTCTCTGTAATCATAATTTATTATATATCAATTAGCATGCGGATTTTGGCATATGGTGTAGTTAATATTTCGGAGGACTGTAAAGGAGATTCCTGTGTACAAAATAGACTCCCACGAACAGCAGCGGTTCCTCAGAATTATGGTTTACAACAAAAAGGAACTATCCATCAAAATTTATTTCTATCCTGGGGTGACTTTCATATCATGTTGTCGAAATGTAGACTCTATAATACCAATAAATCAAAAATCTCATTAACATAATCATGTATTTCAGTATGTGAATATTTTCGCGCTTCTGGACGATATCAATTCTGTCGGTAAATTTAAAGCACTGATAGAGACAATTTATCCTATTTTTGTACCTCACAATACACTTTACAACAATTCTTCTACATTAGTGTATAATGTTTGTATTACGGTAGAGTAGTCAGAGTTCTTTTGTGAGCATGTAGCTACACTGACCGACATCCTTAGTTGCGTCCTTAAGATAGACAGAAATATTGAAATACAATGACTGCAAGGTATCGGTGTGGCCCTCCTTTACTGCTACCGCGTGATAAAAATATTATCACTGATCAATAACAATATTTAAATCACTGTTAAACTATGTAATCCATGTAATGGCTTATAATAAGTAAATATGCCTCGTAATAAGCTTTAACGATGCGACATAATAACAACAGCTAAATTACACTTCAGCATTAGTATATACTACAGTATAACATAACAGCAACCAGCTTTGTTATTTGCAGTATTAGGAATAGTAGTTTTACCTAAATATTTATTATGTGATCATAAAGTTCGACTTAAGCTGCGGACGGAATTGTTAAAGGTTCTTTTAGCAACCATACCTATACAAAGGTGGTACAACGATTTGCAAATCTTCACAAACCCAATCCAGTCCAGACATAGTTTTGGTTGTGCTGCGCTGCATGCGCGGACCGGGCCTGGGCCAAAACGTTTATACCTGGGTTGGTTCAAGCCATCGATTACACCATAAAAACAAACACATTCACACCCTTACCCAATACAAGTAGCACGATTCACACAATCTGGAACATGCATGTGCTTGATGCCAAGATTTGTCCAATTTCTGAACCATTTTCTGATCAAGCAAATAAGGCAAACGCAAAAAAACATTCTTGAATTTTTCCTTGAAAATTAGAATAACCGAATTTCGGGAAATCGGATTTTTTTTCAAAAATTGCACAGGTTCAAACATGCATAATTATATACTAAAATAATAAATAATAAAATAATAAATAATAAAATATACATGCCAAAATTTAACCCAATTGTTAAAAGATTTCGCCATCCGAGCTGGGGTGGAATATTGGTCATACCAACGAAGTTCCCGTGAAAAAATTTACCAACATCAACAGCATATTTTTGTGATCTGACACAATGTTAGAGCTTAAACCGCGCATAATTGGGAAGTCCACAGCGTGTTCTTTATAATGCTGTAAGTCATTTTGCTGAAGCATGATGATAAGAAGTTTTAATGGGCAAGGTTTGGTTTAGCTGTAGCAAAATAGCAATTTTTGATTAATTATTCAGAATTGAATGGCTACAGCTATAGCAATGGTTTGTATCATTAGAAAGAGCACACCGTGAGCGGCGTCAGCTCAAGCATTCTGCCAGTAGCTAGCAATATAGCAATTTACAATGGCAGCTGGTCAATTTTGTCAATTTCCTTGATATGATCTGGAATATCTTAATAATGCGCAGCGTCGCACTTTTAACTTTGGATGGGCCCTTCTATACTTTGGTGTATTGCATGCAACGGGACCATCAGGTTTCGAAGAAGAAGAAATTTCGACAAGAAGGAAATTACAAATGATATGATATATGAATGACATATACAGTGAAATAAAACTCTATTTATGTATTAAGAACTAACTGTCTTGTATACACCAAAAGCAGGTATCCAGTTGCTAGTATTTAAGAGATCAAGGAATGGGACAGTCAAATACTTGAACAAAAAATTTGGGGATGCTCCTGCATTGATGTCCATATAACATCAGTATGCTTCAACTGCAGAAAAACACTATGAAGTCACTACATGACTTTAGTTCTTGTTAAAAGTTTTTTTAACGTTCCACTAAATATTGTAGAATTTTGGCAACACCGAGTCTCTCTACGTAGGTATCTTTTGTTGGACACGTGGGACTACTGGAAGTCTCCTTGGTGTCTGGCGCGTAGTTGCATGTAGTAAATAATATGGAAAGCAAAAGAGCTCCTTGGAACTTGGAGCGTATATTTTGTCAGATAGTTTTTCTAATCCAAGTATCGTTTTATCAAATGTCTTGGGAGGAAAAAGTTTAATCGCACACCTGTACACATGTTTCGAACATTTTTGAGCCATTTGTCATCAGAAACTCGCAAGTAGGAAAGGGCAAACCCTCTTCAGAGGAGCCTGGCTTCGTTGCAAATGGTGGAAACTTTTTGAATGTCTTCTACCAAAAACAAACTTTGATATCTTGTCCATCAAAGTTTGACAAGAGACCAGACATCTTTAACAGAACTGCTACAGTAAACCTCAGAAACCTCAAAACGTTAAAGTTCAAAAGAAAAAATAGCTTTCCCATTTTTAGTGAATTTTCAAGAATGTAGGTGTAATGACTCAGACATCCAACGTAAGCAAATGTATGCTTAGGTAAACAAGCGTTAGGTAAATTCAGAGTTGGTTTCAATTAAAATTACTGTCATCCTACTGAACATAGATATTTACCAGTTACCCACATATCACTTATCAGTACGAAATTCCTCAAGTTGTGTCCCAACTACTGACTGTCCGAAAAGCAATAAAGTAATAAAATGTAAGTGCGTTTTTGTGCTCACTACAATTTAGGAAGCTTCGGCTAGCCTGGTTAGGTTCAAAGATTCTGAACATATTTTCACAAACTTTCTTCATTAAAATTCTCCAAAATTATTGCTCTTTTACCATTTTAATCACAACAGATTGTAACACCAGATTTTCCTGTTACGCGGTGTCAGCTCACCAAGATGGATTGACTTAAGAATCTGTCCTTTTTCAATTTTCTTAATCACCACATAAAAACGACTGATGAATTGCACATAGGACAATTATGTTTTCAGTTTTTTGAGCAACAATTAAGCGTTTTTGCCAAGAAAAGCCATTTTGCATTATTCAGTTGTTTTGTACATGATTAATTACACCTTAGAACAGGCCTTGGTTACTGAAAGAAATTTCAAAAACCTTGGGCTGTGTTTTTCTTATTTTTCTTAATTTAACTGTCAAAAAGATTAAGAAAAACGAAACTGACAAACCTTGTATCAAGACTCAAATGCATTAATTTTCGCCATTTGTACCAATTCTAATTTCCAAGTTTACTGTTCAATGTTGCACGAACAGGAAAGAAGAAATTATGCATAATCGTTGTGAAATAAATAGCATCACCTTATTTGTAGAAGGCTAACTATAGAATACTTTCCGTATATGTTTACTGGAATTGGAGATAACAGAATCTTTACGAGTTGCTTCAAATCCAAATCCAAAAAACTGGAAGCGAACATGAAAACTTGTGGTGAAGTAAGACTGAGATTTTTGTGTTGTTCACTTAGCGTCAGCGTATAAGATGGGTGCAATTTCTCGGCAAATTTTTTGCTTTGGAGAAGGTTACCATTTCTGATGAGGGAACTAGAAGGTGAACAGAGTTTCTGTGGAAAAAACCATATTCCTTAATTTCTCAAACTGATGACAAACAAATGTCAAAAGTCGGCTAGGAGGAGAGGATGGAGATTAATTCAGTCAGTTCCCTATATGCATCATATCAGAGAAATCGGTGACAGAAACGTTTCAGGTAACCCTTAGCTCCCCCCTTGCTAATCAAAAAGAGAATTTCAAACAAATTTCTGTGTTTGAACTCTGCGTGGTTGAAAATGTACACAATCCAAATTTTGTCTCATTCGGTCAATACTTGCGGATTTTGGGTCAGCAGGGTTTTCCTAAAAAGATTTTATGAAACTGCTTGACGAAAGCTTAATAGGTATGACTATGAGATAGGGATTCGTTCCTTGCAATTCTCGGATTTAGTTGCCACCTGGTTTGTTTTAGCATGAAGTTTTTGACATCGATAGGACAAATTTATCCCAGCAATCAGTACTTTTACAGTAGTAATCAAGACAATGGTTTGAACATTGCTGAGTTTAAAGCTAATTTCTGAATTTTTCAGATTTCTATACAGCCATTTTTTGCACTACAATTAACAGTGTCGGCAGAAAAGTGTCAATTAACATATTTCGATTCGTTTCACTAAACAGTGACATCATGTCTACCGTATGCCATGATTTATACTACAATTATCGTGATTATTCTAGCATCTGTCGAATCGTGCAAACCAGGTGCTTTCGTTTGTTTTGCGGCAGAAGTGAAAATTGCATTAATTAATCAACGGACTAAATTTACGCTTCGTATGCCGACCGAATTATTTCGAAACAATTTCGCCCTGTGTTACGTTGACCCTTCTGCGTTCATACAAAACTTCACCTATGTTACAACTTGTATCTCAATTAAAGTGTAACACTTTATTTCATATTATAATCAGAAATGGCGATAAAATCACACAACTTTTGGTATTTAGTTATTTGAAATTGGCGAATACACTTCCAATATAGAACATTCATACACTGACTGATCGGAGACTAACAACTCACATTCCACCTTATCAGTTTCTCAAACTTCTAATAAAGGCGGCACCCCCCTTGTACTTAATAAGTTTGATTACTGCATTCCTTGTGTACATTTCACTTTAGTGTAATACACGGTATGTACTGTTACTCTAAAAACTTGACTTGATTGAACTGTATTACTGTAAGTAGACATTGGCAAACAAACTTCTGAAAACCTTCAAAACAAGCAGTATTAGTTTAGGTTGGTCTGGTTTCAGAACACGTTTAATTCGTGCTCTGTAGCGTCTGCAACATGGTTATAGAATGTTACTAAGATTAAATTCAATTGATTCATAAAAACATGAATTCTTATTCAGCTGCAAAGTGAAGATGTGGTGGTGTTAGGCAAGCTAGTCAGTGCCGGTAGACAAACTAAAGGGCCGCTACGCTAACCGATGGTGCCGGAAGGCAAACTCAAGGAGCCGATAGACAAACTCAAAAGTACCGCTAGGCTATGCCAGCGTGGCGGTAGGCAAGCTAAGCTGAACAGGGATAACTTTTAGCGTTCAAGTTTAAAAATTCAAAATAATGTTAATTAAATTTCCACTAACTATATAGTTACTTTTATAAACAGTGTTCTGAATCCTGCATCCTGTTATGAGCTTGCCAAAGCTGCCAGCAAGGCTGATAAAACCAAGAGTACATAATATAAGAGTGTGCCACTAGGCACACTCTATGTTATCAGAGCAAAAACTATGCTCTGCACGCTAACGGCCCACCCCCCCCCCGCAAATCAGACCCATCACTTCAAAGAAATTCGAGCGCTATGCTTGTGTTCTAAAGCTAGTGTTGTGCGTTGGCCGGTGCGGCCAATGGCTGGTCAATGGCCGGCCATTGGCCGGCCAAGCCATTGGCCGTTGGCCGACAAAATCTCAGCCAGTTGGCTTGGCCGGCCATTGGCCGTTGGCCGGCCAACGGCCAACAGCCAACGGCCAACTGGCTGGCCGTTGGCCGTTGGCCCGCCGGCCGAGTGTTGGCCAAGCTCAAATTTACTGATTTTGTGCGTCAACTTTGTTAAAATTTTAATTTGCTACATAATATGTGCACATGTTGCATTATAAAGGTTACATTAGAAACATTACTACAGATTTTCAGTTACCTGCATACCATGTTGGCAGTTAGCTCTAAGTTTTCGATATGCCCGTACTCTTTTATCGTAGATAGCTTTGTTTTTCAATACATTTGCTAATTGCATGCAAACTTTAATGGTGCTAAGTGCTAACAACTTAGTTTTTAAATTTGTATAGCGGTCAACGTCAACTTCTCATCAATTATCAATTCATTGCAGTCCTCTTGCAAAATAAACACAGAATTACCGCTGATTGGAGCTAAACGTTTGGAAAACTATTTTTAATAAAGTTCAATTAAGTTGACGCCATATTAAGCACAGTAGACGAATAAAAATAGTAAATTCCAGTCGCTAAAGATTGACTAATTGCTTACAGCCAAGCAACAGCCAACGGCCAACCGGCGGCCAACGGCCAGCCAATTGGCCGTTGGCTGTTGGCCGTTGGCCGGCCACCGGCCTTTGGCCGGCCAACGGCCATTGGCCGGCCATCGGCCAACGGCCAATTGGCTGGCCAACTTCAAACTCCGGCCAAGCCAAGCCAAGCCAACCAGGGAAAATTTCGGTCAATCCCAACACTAGAAGCAGGCACAAAATTCGCGCACACACTGCTTGTGTTTCGAGCTTTAACACACAAGCATAGAGCGAGTGAGCGTACCCACGTTTCGACTAGGTACTGATTTGCGGAGGGGGGGTCACTAGGGTCTGATTTGCGGGGGGGGGGTGGACCGTTAGCGTGCAGAGCATAGTTTTTGCTCTGATAACATAGAGCTTGCCTAGTGGCATACTCTTAGTATTATGTACTCTTGATAAAACCTATTGTCACTGCATTGAATGCAGAAAGCTAAAAAGACGAACCAACAACCTGGTCCTGTATCTAGAATCCTAATTTTTGCCGGTGGACGATTCGAAAGCAATCCCGACCAGCCTCAGGCTAGTACCAAGACAGCTTTTGGTTAGAGTTTAGTTTGCATGGAATACTTATGGTTTGCCTAGCGTCACTAAGCCTAGCGTCACACGATCCGATCCGATGCGGCCACGGATTGATTGATCTAATCAGATCTGCCGATCTGATCCACATCACTGATTGGATACAATTAGCGAATTAACGAAACCTTTGATTCTACACAATTGTTGTAAATCCATTTACAGCTAGATAAAGCACTTTAAAACTACATACCTCAAGTGATCAGTCAATATGGTCAACACTGGCCGGAGCTCTCTGGATCACGATTTCTGACTCATACACTGTGTAGTACGCACGTTTAAAATCGGCCCCAGTTGTAGTACAAAGGCAGTTTACAACTTTTTATAAACACTACACGAAGTAGTACTAGATACGATCCGATCGTAATTTGCTGGCTAATCAGTTTTTCTGATCGCTTTCTAAACTGTGCGTCATGATAGTTAATCTAATGTCAGAATTTGGACGATATTACAACAAACTGATATATTTACTATTTAATCAAAACGCTCCTGTCACCATCTTTAGCTTAAGTGATTTCCTTACTGATGCTTCAAGCTTTCATATTAAGCATGTCTAATAATCTTAAGACATATTCAAGTGTGTCTGAAACCTCCACACAGCTGGTAGCGTTCACTCAGTTTTGCCTGATTTTCAATGAAACAGTTGAAGATTTGTAAAGTTTAACTTAGGCCCCTCCTTGTATAACAGTTAAAATTGTCGAAAATCCTGTTTTTATTGCAAACTTTAATAGTTGTTCAGGAAAAGATTAAAAGTTTAGATAATCAAATCATCCAAAACAAACATGGGGCCTACGTTTTATTTCAATTCCGCAGGAACTCATACACTTTACAATACAAATAGGTAATTAAGTTCAATTAAATTAAAAATCGGGTAAGAAAAAACTAAGAATAATAATGTTACTTCTAGGCCTAATTGGGGGGAGGGGGGTAATAAGGGGGAGGGGTTCGTAGAAGGTCCCCGTCGATGGGGGTCCACTCTAAACGATGGCACAATTTTGCGTACGTTTTTGAGAATTCTGATAGCTAAAACCTAAAATTAGATGTTTTAGCTAACACTGCGGAAGCTCCGCATTACTAAAAATATTAATATGGCCCGAAATTTATGGGAGCAGTGAATTTTTTATGGAGGAAGGCTCTTTATAAGGGTTTCTCGATGTTCATGCTGCTGCCTGCTGAATGTGGGTACAGCCAACCACTCTTGTAAGTAGACCCAAATTGCATGTTCTCTTGTTGAATTATGTTGCCTAAGTAAGTTTTATAAAGTGTTCTCATCGTATATAAAAGAATTTCTCTCTACATTGTACTTAGCTAAGAAATCACTGATTTTTGAGACATTGAATTTAAAACGCACAGCACATCCAATGCGAAGACCGTTTTGTCACCGTTTATATTCTGATTTTAGAAGTCACTGTTGCAACCTCATAGTGTACATTTATATTAAAAGCTATTTCAATGCTATGCACAATAAGTATGTTTCTCTAAGCCTGTCCAAAAGGATTAAGCTTTTCCAGTTTTTATCTTTATAAAATACAGAATATTCATTCTTGCTAAATCAATTATATTCATTATTTGCATAAAAACTATAATACTCGTATTGTACAAACCCTTAAAATTAATTGGTAAACCATTCCTAGTTTTTAATTAGATCCTCCCAATACAGTAGATATAATAATTTTTCCTTTTTAATTTGATCACCTGCACGTGCTTTGGTTTTAAAACGACTACAAAATGTACGCAAATGGAATTCGGTAGTAATTAATTGCATTTTTTCGTCCACAGTAGTTGGAGCTACAGATATTTTTTCTGACAAAAATGGCCAAAAAATCACGGCGCGTTCCGTGATCTCAGCGCTCATTTGTCAACTAGGGCAGACCATAGAAACCTGGACTAGTTCTTAGCTATGGTAAAAAGCAATGCATTTCATTAGTTCAAAGTGGCCTGTAGCTACATGTTAATACATTTTAATTTCTTTCCACATTTTCTACAACCAATCATACATTATACTTCCCGTCTCTTGACGACAACTCAGACTAGCTAGCTATATACCAGTCGAAAACCTAGAGATTGTGTTTTTGAACAGTGTTTCATCTAACAAACATCCTGCTAGGAAAGCACCAGTTGCTGTTGGCGCAGCACAGCTGGGTTGTAAAAGAAAGTACGTTAGCTACCGATGGCCCTGCCTGACAACCTAAATTAGGCGAGGCTTCCATTTTGCCATTCATAAAGACTTTATCCTAATTTCCTCATTCAAGGCACCTGGGATGACTAGAAACAAGGGAGGAATGACTGACTGACGACGGGGATGTGGAGGTTTATCACTGTATTGAGATACCTATCAATGTACAATAATGTACTGTATGTAGATACTAGTGTTGTGCACTGGCCCTGTCTGGACCGGCCGCCAGCCGAGAACAGGCCACTCGGCCGGCCGATCAAATAAGGGACAGCGACCGGTAAGTGACAGTTTCTACGGCTCATCGCCTTAAACTTGTTAAACTATTAAACTGTTAAACGCCTTGAAAACTATCAAAAATCTTATGTTTTTACTTGTATTTTGAATAGCCTCGAAGAGTGGCACCAGTCGACCGGTCTGCCGGCGTCGCGAGCTGGCCCAAGAAAAATTTCTGTCAGTGCACAACACTAGTAGTTACACATCCGTGGCAATCGAAACACAGGACTAGAAATTAAGTTGGCAAACTATGTAAAATTAAAGGATTGGAAATGCAGAAACTACACAAATTTGTTTCTTGTACACATACGAAGGTCACTCCTGTTCATGTCCTTAAACCTAGAAGCAAGAAGTCTAAGGTTAGCTACGCATAGATTACAGTGGGCAGTGCAGTCATCAACATAAAGTTGAAAATTTCATTATATAATGGAAACAGTATATAGCACCGGTACGGATTTTGGAATGTAGGTAACCTTGGAAGTAACAGCTATTGTCAACAGGAATTAAACAAAATATCTTATTGTTTATCTGTAGTTTTAAATCCTTTTCCGTTCGGTGGATATCCATGTTAATCTCTGAGGTCGTTAGCACCAAGCACCATCGATAAACCTCTAATTTCTATTACACAGAACCATAAAGAAGGTATTATTTATTCGATTTCAGTTTCCCTACTTAAAAGAAAGCAATAGAAGCTAATCGCCTAAAACTAATGAACAATTTTATTTGCATGGTAATTAGATTTAGCCTGGAATCATTCAAAGGAAGCTCACCCGACTCGGCTTACCTCTCTTTCTGACAAGGAGGGGGTCCAACGAACAGACACAAATTTGACATTCAGACAAATAGCAGTAATGATAATTAAACTGTGAACAATAAATATATATACTATAAATATTAAAATTTAAATAGCCATTACAAACAGTTAATTATTGCTACTGTTGCTTATTATGTTATTATTGGCAGTGAAATTGATAGTTAACACTTCACTGCTCAGCGAACTATTTTTAGCATTAAAATCTACTGATATTTTTTTAATTTGAGTAAATCAGACAGCAATATTGACGCAAAATCTAAAAATATCATATTCTACAAAGTTATTTTGTTTATATGGAAGTCCGGTCACCCCCTAAGAGTAAGTCCGGATCCAAGAATGTTAGTGGGGTGTTAGAATTTATCCTAGTGGGTTCTTTAAACAACGCTCATTTCCCTCGTTAATCAGTATTTATTCTATATTAGACATTCAAAGGCTGTCAGTCCTAAGCTTGCTTTGTAAAACAATCTCTCTCGCTTCAGGCCCGCATAAAAACTATCCCAGCCACGATTAGTTGGAAGATCTAATTTCGACTAAGATTACGGTATACACTAACTACAAATGCAGCAATCAGAGCACTATACTCAACCAAACAGCATAGATACTATAAACTTTATCTGAAAGAATTGGTGCCACAGCCTCCCCATGTATTTATTAGTAAACAAAATTGATTTAAGTTAGGTACACGCATGTAGCAAAAAGTCGTACAGTTATCAATAGATACGATTGAATTCAATCTCTTTTATTTATTACTTATTTACTTTCTTTATTTACTATACTTTGCTATCCTTATTTACTTTATTCTATTTATTTATTATTATTATTATTATTTATTATTGCTTATTATAATTATTATTATTACTGGCGCATTGCTATGATTTTATAACTGAGCAAACATCATATGATGTTTTTTACCAAAATTAGTAAAAGTTCATGGACATCATTTGATGTTTAAGTGCAAAAGCAATGGACAAAAGTTAAAGTTATGAACATCATATGATGTTTTGAATCCAATTCGTGCACATTTCAGGAAAGTTACTGAAACATCATTTGATGTTTATGTTCACTTTAGTATTAACGGTATCAAAAATTGAAACATAACATCATATGATGTTTTGTACAATTTCACGACCATTCAACAGAGCTGAGGAAGCCGAGTAATTTCGACCAAGTACGGGTTCCTAAAGTTTAGTGTAGCGAATGATATTCCATATCGAAAATCAAGCAAATACAAAGTTCAGCAAGTACGGGGAACGTGTTAATTATGACTTATTTACTTTATTCTACCCATAGCATGTAATATATATACTGCAGATATCCGGAATAGTATTAGCAGAGGCAGTTCCGACGGATGACATAAGCTTACAATAACACCTAGAAAATTGTGGTGGAAAGGGTGGCGTAGCCACGAAAGGAGCAGATGCATGCACAAGATTATATACACCAAATACACCAAAACATTTTAGAGATCCAGCAAGTATATTTGACTTGAAAACAACAAAATTGTCAGAGTATACTATACATCTGGTTCCGCTATTTTTAATGCTGAACATTTTATATCTTACAATTATTATTTATAACATTACTACAATCTTACCAAAGCCATTCAGAAACTTTCCGACTACCGTAATCCAAAGCCCAATAAAATTTGATGTTGGCTTATTCGGGCTAAGCAGTAAAAAATGAACGCAATATGTATTTATTTGCCAAAGTTTCGTAAATGCTAAAACTTTTGGAGAACTACATGCCTTCCAGAAAGTCGTTAAAACGTACACGTTCCAGACATTTTTAGATAAGAAAGTTATAAGAGAGCGGATATTGAAGTAGCAATTCATATATCAAATATATTTAGCTGAACAGCTTGTGCCGAAAGATATATTTAAGTATCATAAAAATATTATTGAGGAAATTATACCACCCTGGTTGACAATATAGATTTACATGGTTTATGACTATTACCAGATGTCTCTCACTTCTCGCCCATTTTTTCAACAACTACAACCTGGTGTCACTATTTTCTAAAAAATATCTGCAAAGAAGAGTTCTCTGTCTCCACGGCAACTCTTTTACTGTGTAAAAGTTTCCCGGAAATTGCACTGAGCTGACTTGCCAGGCAGTTGCAAAATGATGCGATGCACTATATAGTTGGCTGCAAAATTATTACTATAGTAAAATCATAATATATTATATTATTTTTACACGAATATATACATAATTATATAATTAATTTAGAAAACCTAAAAGTTATTTGTATAATAGTTTGTGGTCATGCACTTTTGAGTCAGTTTGGCGTTCTTCTAAGAACTTAAAATCTAGTATTGTACATACAACTTTGGTCGGTACGCTGTGCTTTATCAATTAAGTATTAATCGTTTTAGTTGTTTTAGTTAGATAGATCCTTCAAGAACGATACACATTAATTAATGATCGTTTAATTTCATAATGTGTGTGGCCATATTTATCAAGTGTGGCATATGGTAGGTAGGGTACCTATAGAACGTTTTAACACTTACCCGTAATGGGCATCAACATCAGTTGATAAAAACTCCCGGCCGCCTGAAAATCGATGCAATTCCTTGGAGTTGCATTTGGCATCAGGCTAGACTTAAAACAAGTGTCCACTGACGGTGTCTACAAAAACTAACTGAAAAGAAAGACTGCCAACCCAACCAGAGTACTTTGTTATTATGGGCTACCAACTGCTGGATGACATTAAAATAGAAATCAAAAAGCAAGACGATTTTTGACGTCTTTTCTGCGATAAGGGACAAAATTAAGTCTGAGTTCTCGAAAGGTTCTGGGAAATCGCGAAACCGCAAAATAATAGATGCCTCAAACGTTGCCTTTTTATGCATTCAAGCAATAATTCTAGGCTAGATAATAGGAGCAAAATTATTCTGGAACAGAAACTACGTACGTACATAGTTTAGTTTTGTTTGATACGGAGTGGTATTGAGAAGTCCTGAAGATTCTAAACTAATATTCCGTGTACACAAAGTTTTAATGTAAACAGAATTCTTGTTGGTTCCTACATTTTTCACCTTGGCACACAAGAATTATAAGAACGGTTTTTTCGCAGACTAATGAAATGGCATAGTTTGCTAAGGGCGTGGTTAGTCTCCTGTACCAGCCCGCCTGCTCATGCTGGCTTGGACACAATTCTGAAACCGCTAATTTTCACTAAATTAGCAAATGGCTTTCACATTTTATATTTACGCGTACACGACCCTTGCCAACATTTGTTTTTGCTACATTAAGTTAAATTTTCCAAATTAATATTAATAAATTCAAACTATCAGTCTTTCAACACGTGGGTGACTTTTTTGCATTGAACGTTTAAAATATTTTAATATATATTGTACCGATTGACCTGGACATGTACCAAGTCTATAGCAGGTGCATTTCGTCAGGAAACCCTCAAAGGCTGAAAGGGGTGGAATGTAGTGTTGTTGCCCGGCCGGTTTTTTGACTCGGCCGGCCGGACACGGCCGACCGAGCTTCTGAACCCGACCGGGTCAAACAGGCCGGCCGGCAGGCCGGTCAAAAAAAGCCGGCCGGTACCAGTTTTTCCCTATTTTTCGTGTATTTTGCAGAATATTTTGCATTAATTGATGCATACAGTTACTCCTGGTGATGTATAACAGATAAAATCAAGTAGTATCCCTTTTCTGAAGACCGACCGGTCGGCTGCATCTAACCCGGCCGGCCATCCGGCCGGACGGTCGGCATAGTGTGCCGGCCGGCCGCCGGCCGGCCGGGTTTTCCTCGGCCGGCCAACAGCTCTAGTGGAATGTTGAACACATTTTATGAATATTTGCCGTTTCTAGATCTATATTTCTTGATTATTCTATTATGTTCTAAAAACGTTGTCTAGTGCGTACCACTTTTTTGAAAAATACTGTTTGGATGAACCCTCTCTAAGATTGCACTGCGTCCGGACAACTAATGAAGGAGCGTTCAGTTGTATATATTGCGAACTAGAGTTGTGCCTTTAACAAATTTCCCGTGCCGGGTCCGTCACGGGCCTGTCCATTCAAGTCCTGGTAGGCCCGGCGGGCTCGGCGGCCCGGTGTAGGCCCGGTCGGCCCGGTATACAAAAACCAGAGCCAAACAATAGTTAGTGCAATTTATTACAACTTGGACAACTCCTAGAAGCTTAAATGTGACTTTCTTGTGTGGAAAAATCTTGAAATTTGCGGAACAAAAAGCTTACCCGGCCTCTTCGGGCCGACCGGGCTCGGTAGGCCCGGCTCGAACCGGGCCTTCGCCACTGACAGGGCCCGGGCCGGAGCCCGAGGCCCGATTCAATGCACAACTCTAGTGCGAACACAGGGAAACACATTTGTAATTTTATTGCGTGTTTTATCTGTAAGGCTTGCAATTCAATGATTAATTGTGCAATAATACAGTTCGACGTCGACATAATCTAAATCAAGCAAGAGTACCCTAAATGATACCTATCATTTACTCTTGTCTAAACCAATCCAGTTATCTGAGTTCGGGTTGTTTCGTTATTTGATAATTTTTGCTGACGACAGTCCTTGACTATGGGTATTGCGATCGCTGACTGGCCGCCGGTCGGATTAAAAACAGTCGGCCTGCCGGTCAACTGAACTAATGCGCGATCGTATTTGCTGTAGCTGTACGTAACAAGGCGGGAACTGTAAGGATGCTCGTGCACCAAAAATAGTGCAAAATGTGTACCGGTTCCGGTTCACCTGTTTGGACCCGGTTGGAGGTTTGATTCACGCGACTAGCCGTCGGACCGAGCTCGGAAATAGCTCAGGAGCACACAATAGCGAAGAGTGTAGCAAAATCCATGCTCATAATTGTTGAGGCAAGCTGACTACTAGTCAGTAGGCATGGGCACGGATGTTCGGGTACCGGGGTACCCGAAAATGTTCGGGTACTTTGGTCCTGCTTTGGGTACCCTATATCTAGTTAATCGATACCCGATATATATATCCGCTTTATCATTTTATATGATTTTATAAATTTATCATCTTCTTCCCTTCTTACTGGCTAAGTATGACTTTTTTCTTTATATTAAAAGCGCCCAACTAATGGTCGATAAACGGTTTGGATAGTCATGTTGCAGTTGTTATTTGTTCCTCTTCATGTCAAACCAAAAGTCAAACTTGTCAAATTAGTTTAACAAAACTAACAAGTCCAATCAAGCTTTAAACTTCTTCTATGCCGACACGACCTAGTGGAGAAGGCCCTTTCCGTTTTACAACCGTCCTGAAAAGTTTCCTTTGCATTAGTCGTAAGCCTCAAATCCAGTGGGATGTATCACGCAGTCTGGAGAGTTGGTCACCGTATACCATTAGTTTGCAGTCGTTTTTGAAACTATATCTTAGATCCAATTTCAGATGAAAGAAAAAACTAATACCGGTCTTTCAGTTATTACGCTTGTGGCATGATGTGCACGGTAACGGCTGACCTCCCCCACAAAGAGGACAGCGTTCTTTAACGAAATTCGCACGCTATGCTAACTTTTTAAAACTCGAAAAAACATTTGTAATGGAAGCTGGCATATAGAAGATTGATAAGCCTAACTTATGGTAGTTCCTCGGCCCGAGGCTGTACTGGAAGCATGACTGACGCCGGAGCAGAAGGGCCGTGGTTCGAACCAATTCTTTACTTTGAATCGTGAGTGAAATGCTGAACCTCCCTCTTCTCGCTCCTAGGTCCCGGTTTCGTGGGTACAAGGGTATCTGATGCCTCGGTGTCTTCTTGGTCCACACGTCATGGTAGAAGCCTTTCACAACTTCTCAATTGGTGCAAAGTGCGTCTGTTGCTAGCATCAGCACACATGATAAGCGTAGTTTCCAATTTCAATGGATTTAGGAAGCCAATTAGTAGTAGAAGTCTGTTGTGATGGTACAGATGATATCACAAGCGTAATAATTAAGAGCGTGCGTTGTCACCCTCTTAGTTATTATACACTTGTGGGAGCATAAGGACATTTGAATAAATCGGTTTTTGTGTTGTCTTGGCTCTATCGTAGTGCATTATATTATTTCTACTACAGTTTTAATATGTGATAGATCAATACAGGGTTCTGTTGGATTTCGGATAGTCTAACTTCGACTAGTCTAACGAAATTTTCGGATAGTCTAACAAGGTCACCTGAAATTTAATACAGTAGTTTATCGATGTGACCGTGTGGCAACTATATATGTGCTTGTAATTGTAAATTCAATTTATTTCGAAATTCTTTGATTCGGCAGGTGGAAGAAAATAAGACTATCCGAAAATGTTAGTGCAAAGTTGCTCGTGACGAATATGAAGTCTTATAAAAATGCATTTCAAATCTAGTTTTGAACTACTGCTTAGTTTATTGTTGGTATCACATGACATGCAGTTTAGTTGCGTTAGTAGCTGTCTTATATCTTAGTCAGGACAGAACAGGTCGCGGACCGCGAGACGGATCGGGTGTCAGCAAATTTCAGTACCCGCACTAACTCTGGGCCTGGCCTGAAAGTTTAAATCATTTTGTCTTAAAAATTTAGTGGAATTTGTATCTAATACATGAAAATACTGCAATTGTAATTTCACTTCTCATTTAGTTGATAGTCTTCAGACTTATCATAATGCTTCTTTGCTGCTTTGGTGCCAAAAAATTAGGACCTGTTATCCCAGCATGACTCGTACTTTCGGAAGATTTCAGACCTGATAGAGCTTAAATGTTTGCGTGATTACTGTAACAATTCAGATTTACTTATCAATCATAGCAACTGCGAGACTTAGGGATGTTTGTTCCTGCTCTAGGTTTAGACGCCACCTCAAAAGTTCAAACTTCATGGAATATCATTAAGAAAGAAGAATTTTTAATTTCCGCCTATATATTTGATTAGTCTTCAAAACATCTAATGAATCAGCGATAACGTGGAAACACCAAAAGGAAATGGAGACTGCCGCTTTATTTAATGTTGTTTTCCCACTCACGTGTCACAAGGTGAAAAGCTATTGCGCATATCTTGAGGGTATCACTTGTGTGCGGGCCAGGGCGAGTAACAAAAATCCGGCCCGCGACCAACTCTGTGTCAGCAGGCTACCTGAAATTAGACAATCCGAAAAGATCTTATAACAGAATGTAGCGTCTAGACGCGGAAGTGAAAGACGTTGCAGGGTTTCATGTGAATGAACTAATTTGCATAAGTAATTTGCATATTGTGTAATTGGGGGGCCTATACATTTCCTAAACACCCGAACGTTTGCTTGTCAGTCAGAGTCCTTGTTCTCCAGTAAAGTTTCTTTTACCGACTTGTCTTGCCTTTAAACAAGCACTACATTTGGCGCACTGGGTGAAGAAAAGAAGAGCGCCGAAGACTGAAGATCCGGAAGTCGAAGAAACCGAAGGTGAAGAAGACGAGGACGGCAGAGAAGAAGACGGATGGAGCTTTTTCTGCCAGCTCCTTTCTTGGCCCAGCCAGGGGCCCGGTGCCGTGGAATTAGAGTGGGCTAGGACGTTCCAAACGTATCTGGTCGCCTATGGAGCATCTGGGGAAAGTTTCCCGGAATCCCGCCAGGTGGCCCTCCTCCTGCATTTCCTGGGTGGTGAAGGGCAACGGGTGTATTACTCTTTATACCCGGAGGAAGCCCAGGTGGCCCTGAAGACGGTCCTGGGACGGCTCCAATCCCGTTTTGGGCCCGGAAAATACGGTAGCGGCCAGGGTGAGGTTCAGGGAGTGCGGCCAAGGGTCCCAACGGGTGGACGATTGGGTTGCCGAGCTTTGGCGGCTCATTGAATTATGCAAGCACCAGGACCTGGAGGAGGAATCGCTTCGGGACCAAATTGTTGAGAAAACAGGAAGTCCTTGGACGAGGGAGAGGTTCCTCATGGAACCTCAGCTAAGCTTGGAAAGGCCATTTCGGTTGCCCGTCAGGTGGAGCAGGCTGTCTCCGATGCCAGGGCGATTCCAGGGGAACCGGGTCGGGTGCCAAATCTGAAGCGCCTTCCAGCGTCAATGCCCTTACGCCGCGGTTGGCGAATCCTGGGAAGTCCTGCAGCCCTGGGAGCTGCTACAACTGTGCCAAGTCCGGCCACCAGTCCAAGGATCCCAAGTGCCCAGCCCTGGGTACGGACGGACTGCCGGTTCTGCGGAAAAAGTGTCATTTTTATGGGTTTGCCGGAGCAAAAAGTCCCAACTCGTAACCCTAAACGGGAAGGAGAGGTGGCGGTGCGAGAGGGAGACTGGAGCTACTTCAGTCGAGTTCCTACAGGCGCCCTGTGGGTGGTGCGGATCAACCGAGGCTGCGGGTCCAGGTCCAAACGGGCCGATACAGCCGGAACGTCCAAATGGTGATGGATACAGGGAGTTCGAGGTCAATACTCCCCACCAGTCTGGTTCGGGCACTATTCCCTCAGGCGCTGGTGCATCCCACCCACCTCACATCCCAGGGGTACGACCAAAACGCCCTTCCAGTCAAGGGTGTCCTGGAGGCACGGGTTCTACACAGGGGGATGTCAGCTGAGGTGGATTTCCTGGTGATGAAGGTCCGGGACAAGCCTTAACTGGGCCTTGCCCTGATCAGGAAGCTGGGCCTCCGAATCCACTGGTCCAGAAGTCCGAGCTGTCAGCCAGGGCGGAAGTAAACTCCACCAGCGTCGACGACATCAGAAGTAGAATTCCAGAAGTTCAGGGAAGAGCTGGGTCCTCTCACAGGATTTGAGCACAAGATCAGGCTGAAGAGCGATGTCAAGCCAGTGACGCACAAGCTGAGAAGACCGCCAGTGGCTCTCCAGGATCCAGCCATCAAGGAACTCAGACGAATAGAAGAAGCCGGGATCATCGAAGCGGCTTCATCCGATGATGGTCGTCCCAAAGAAAAAACTGATGACGTCTGGGTGTGTTGTGATATGTGGTCACTCAACAATCGGTGATCGCTGATCAGTACCGATTGTTGACGGTGGACGAAATCCTGACGGATGTTGGTCGGTCGAAGTTTTTCAGCAAACTGGATCTCCGGAAGGCCTACTTCCAGCTGATGCTGTCAGAAGAAAGTCGATCACTGACTGCCTTTCTGACTCAGTACCGAAGACTGCCAATGGGGTACAAGAGCTCAGCCAGCGTGTTCCAGAAAGCCATGGAACAAATCCTTGCCGGGTTGCCAGGAGTGGTGCCAATGATCGACGACATCATTCATCGCCTCAGAAGGAAGAGGAAGTGATGTAGCGTCTAGACTCGGAAATGAGAGACATTGCAGACTTTCATGTGAATGAACTAATTTGCATAAGTAATTTGCATATTGTGTAATTGGGGGCCTATATAAAGCCCGAAGTTTTGCTTTGCAGTCAGAGTGCTTGTTCTCCCGTAAAGTTTCTTTTACCGACTTGTCATGCCTTTAAACAAGCACTACACAGAATATTTTAGAGTGTAATTCAGTTTGATCGTATTAAACTATCCGACAAATTCTTTTAGACGATCCTAATCCGAAATTATGGTATCTGAAAATACACCATCATTATAGGTTCAAAATCGCTTCAAAATTGTAACCCGCTGCCCAGCCCATCTAGTGACTGTCGGATTACTAATCCGGAACTGGTATAAATATATGTAAAACATTCCCAACGGTAAAGTTTACAGCAGCTGTCATTTACTCGCATTATTTCAGCCCTGCTATTGAGTAGCTGAACTCTCTTAAAATCAGCAATCTAACTAAGCAGTAGCTTTATCACTATAGAAGTACAACTCTCAATATACAGTGGATTTTATCAACAGTTTCATTTATATTTTTATCAAACACGACACCTGCATACCTGTATGTAATTCTAAATCAACAGTTTAAAATATAAGTTTACACTCAAGACTTCTGTTCAAAAAATTCTGCGGCTAACTTAAACTTGAGTAATTGCAACAATGCTGGACATCCGTCCAAAATCCGATATTGGATAATTTTATTTATTCTTAATATCCTGAAGCCATAATTTTTTCTTAAAACTGCTTTTTCAAAGGATCTGATTGGAACTGAGCCTTTAGGAGGAGCTGACTTTTCAAAAGGAGCTGACCTGCCTTTATTAAACAATGAAAAACTAACAAATATGTGTTTGTTAGAGTTACTGTTACAGTTATTGCGTCTTATTATTTACTGCTAGTGCTATCCCATATTTTGCCAAACCGTGCCTAAAATACACAAAGTTAGTATATATCACAAGCCTCCACAAATTGTATTCGAATAAGCTCCATCCAAGCCTCGACCCCGTGTTAGCTGTGTAGTGGTGCGTAGTCTACCTGGTTGCTTCAAATACTGAATATAGGGACTTCCATTGTAGCTCATATATGTATATGCATGCTCTTTTGGTGTCAGCTTTTGTCACAAAGTGCTGTGTAAACCTAATTTTGGGCCATCCGAAAGCGTACCTCACAGTCTTGGTTTTGGGCTACTGTAGGTTAAAAGCCTAAAACTGCTTACCTAAAACTTCTCTCAAGCTATCGTATGCCTCGAACAGGCTTACATTCCTTTACTGCTGAAGATGCATTATTTAGGCTTATCGGTGGAAGACTGGTTTTTTCAACTACCCACAAGAGGTTCTCATTTGTAATGATCAAAAGTTTGAAAGTCAAAAAGTCGTCTCAGAAGCCGCTGACAACCACGTTCAACATTTCGTCAAACTATTGTTGACAACCTCAATAAACTTCACTCCTAAACGGATTCCAAGCGAAAATAAAATCCGCTGCTTATTTGCTGGCAAAAAGGCACTTGCGTTTGCAGTTATGAATACGACGAGACCGTTTTAGTAAAAAGCGTCTAAGAAACGCGGATGGTCCCCTTTTTTGGTTAAAGTAAAAATATTTTGTTTTGACATTGTTAAATGTTCAATATTAAATGTATTCGGAATTTTTATTGCTTTTAGGCAGTATAATTAACACTTCTAAGTCAACTGTTTTTAAACATTATGTGCGGTTTCACTTTTATTTGATATCTGTCCCCCCTCTGGAAACATTTTTCGCTTAATGCCAGCAACCTGTTAAACAGGATGAAATGTTATTGTCAAATTTGAAAGGAATTTGAGACTGCAAAACCACCTGAGATATTTAGGAGCCAACTGACCGAGGGGAGAAAATTTGAGTGAAAGCGAAAGTTTTAGAGTCTTTATAATTGTAGCAAAAAGTGATGGGAAGTTGAGATGTTTTAAATTGAGTAGAACAACTTTGCACTACTCGTTTTGTGAGAGGTTAATGGCAAGTGCTTTATCAGCTTATCAGTTCCCCAGACTTGTCAAGGGGTGGAGTTGGAAACTGAAAACTGAAGTCAGGGGTTAGCTGATTAGAAAGATGGATTCCTGAAGGGTTCCAAAGCCCTCAGATGCTCTCTTGATTAGCCTGAAACCGCGTGAGAAAACAATTAAAGGGTCCCCGGTCTCGGTGTAAACATCCTCCATATGTAAACTGACTTCGGGGAAGTCTAAAATAATGCCCCACTGTAAATGTAGGAACTTTGATAGCTAATAACATATTGGCATGCATATGCTAGAATTAACTGTTTATTTACAGAGTTAAAAATAAGTTAAAGCTGAGCGAGTTAAATTT